>PVJL010000751.1:89866-346196 GCA_004026885.1 Lyroderma lyra | reverse complement strand
CGCCACCATGCGGCTCTTGGACTCGGCCGGTTCTGATGCTCGCCAACACTGCCACGCCAAGCTGCCACCCAGGTACCCGGCAATCATGGAAGAGGAGGGAAGGCAAAGCTCGCCTGCTAGAAAACGGGAGTCGCCGAAGGCGCACCCAGGCCGCTGGGGAGCAGCTGCGGCTGCCAGCTCCTCTCAGAGTCCAAGCTGCCGCCTGCCGTGGCCTCGGAGGCCCTGCGCGAGCCGGGCAGCCCGTGTTTCCCGTCCGATCTCAGCTCCTCGTGCTCTCCTCCGCCCTCCTTCTGCCCCGACCCCACTCTCCTTGCTGCTCCTCCGGACAGGCTCCTGCTCCACATGTTTGCACGGGGGCTCGCCCTGCCCGCAGTGCTCTTCTGTCTGCTTAGCTCCCCCACCCCCACCTCTTAACCCCGTCAGGGATTTTTTGGGGGGTTTTTTGGCCACTCTGTTTAAAACTGCAACTCTCTCACCTCTTTCTTTTTCTTGACAGCACACATCACCTTTTAGCATACTGTTTATTTTGTTTATTTAGAGACAGGTTTTGCTCTTCTGAATGCCAGCTCCACAAGGAGGCAGAGGCCTTTCCCCGCAGCCTTCCTCGCCCAGAACAGGGCCACACTCAGGGTGAGCCCTCAGTACTTACACGGTGGGCCCTCAGTACTTATGCGGTGGGCCCTCAGTACTTACGTGGTGGGCTCTCAGTACTTATGGGGTGGGCTCTCAGTACTTACAGGGTGGGTACTCAGTACTTACGTGTGGTCTCTCAGTAATTATGTGGTGGGCACTCAGTACTTACACGGTGGGCCCTCAGTACTTACATGGTGGGCTCTCAGTACTTACGGGGTGGGCTCTCTCAGTACTCACGCGGTGGGTACTCAGTACTTACGTGTGGTCTCTCAGTAATTATGTGGTGGGCACTCAGGACTTACGTGTGGTCTCTCAATACTTACGGGGTGGGCACTCAGTACTTACGGGGTGGGCACTCAGTACTTACATGGTGGGCACTTAGTACTCACATGTGGTCTCTCAGTAATTACGCAGTGGGCTCTCAGTACTTACACGGTGGGCTCTCAGTACTTGTGCGATGGGCTCTCTCAGTACTTATGGGGTCGCACTCAGTACTTATGGGATGGGCACTCAGTATTTACGCAGTGGGCTCTCAGTACTTATGCCGTGGACAGCGATAAACGCCGGACTTGCTATTCCCAGCACCATATCGGTGGGCACAGAGGCACCAGGGAGTCCTAAATGTGGGGCACAGGAGGCTCACACAGAGGTATCAAAGTGGGGGTTCCTATCCAGCAGGTTTTCAGGGTGCCAATGTGTATAAGACTCAGCAATGGAGTCCTTCCGGTCTGGGCGGTGGTCACCTCGCTGTCTTCGAGGAACAGACAGAAGATTGGGAACGCCAGTGAGTGAGCCCCTACCATCACCACCCTAAGGGGTGTCAGAAACTAAGCCCCGCATGAAGGTCTGGCCCCATGAGAGACAGCAGCCATTGCTGAAGGCAACATATGCATGAAGTTTGGAGGCAAACCTTAGGGTCCAGATTACCGGGGGGCTGTAGACAAGATTGAGGTGTGTGTGCCGTAATGTGACCCCAGACCACTACCTGCCCCCAACTCCCTGGCAAAAGTCAGTTCCCGTCTCAGCCTGACTTTACTGGCCCAGAAGCACGCCCCAGGCTTGTCCTGGGATGACTTTACAGACATGGATCGCGTATCAAAATTGAGCTGGGGCAGAGGAGCAGGAAAAGACGCCTGGGGGTTACAGCACGCAGTTCCCGGCAGAGACACCCATCCGACTGTAAGATCTCCCAAGGCCAAGTGCTGCTTCTGCGTGTTCTTATGTACTCTCTCATGAGGGAGACCTTTTCAAACAGCGGAGGAAAACGGGCCTCGGAAAGGTTCGGTGTCCGTCCAGGCTCCAGGCTCACAGTGGGAGGGGGCAAGGGGCAACATGGGGCTTTCCCTCCAGGTGGGTCTGAAACTGCGCGTTTGTCTGAACCGCGTTGCCACACGGCATCCGCCCCAGCAGGGGGCGCCCTGCCTGCCTGGGTTCCCGCAGGTCCCGCCACCAGCCTGCCTGAGCTGTGTCACTGTGACCTCCAGGTCCAGCCGGGTAGAACACCATGTGGCTTGGCCAACAGTCAGGCATTATGGGAACAAAAAGAGCCCACGTACAGCAGGGTTACAGTAGTTAACAATACCGTATTGTATATGTGAAAGCTGCTGAGAAAGTAGGTCTGACCAAGTCTCATCATAAGAAAAAACATTGTAACTATAGATGGTGACAGACGTTAACTGGACTTGTTCTGGTGATCATTTCATAATATAGACAAATATCAAATCACTATGGTATACACCTAAAAATAATACAATCTTACACGTTAATTATATCTCAATTTTTTTAAAAAAGAAAAGAATGAAGGAGCAATTCTGAGAGGAAAAAGCCAAAGTGATCAGAGGACTCTGGACCCACAGACTGTCGCCTTCCAGGAAACCAGTCAAAGGCTGGGTTGGCATTTGCTCTCTTCCCATTTGTTGTAAATGAGGTTTTGGTAGAAGGTCGTTTTAATTATTCTAAGCACAGGACAACCTTAAGGAATGGAATGCCGTCACCTAAATTCCATCACTGAGTTGGTGTGCAAGGTGCCTTGCTCTATGGAGCGATTTCAGAACACTCTGGAGACATCGTTTATTTGCACCTCACCATTGTCTCAGGGTCAGGTGTACAGCAAGGATGACTCCCCACCTTACGATAAAGGCAACTGAGGTAGCAGAGGTAAAGGCCACTTCCCACAGCCTCTGTCTTTCCAGGAACTCTGATTACCCCGTGTCATCCAGCCAGACTACTCCCATCTCTAATCTATCTTTCAGGGAGGATGAAAGGAGATATCCAGGTGAAGCCAGATTCGTGTGTGTGTGTGTGTGTGTGTGTGTGTGTGTGTATGTGTTTCTGTCTGTGGGTAGTTCCTTTGGGAGCCGGACAGAGCTGGCTCCCTGCAGCATTAGAGAGCCATCCATGTCCTTTGCTAGGTCGCGATGCTGATGGCGTCTGGAGAAGGCTGCTGAGACACCCAAGTCCAAGTGTCCAGCCTGCAACACTCGAAATGGTCCCCCTCAGGCGTTTTCTCTGACTGGGGCCTGTCCTGTTTTTCTGGTCCCAGCATGCGTCTGCAAGCCCTACTGAGGCAGCAAGGGGCACCAAATGCAGAATTCATCCAACAAATGTACTCACACAGCAAATATTTTTTTTGAGCACTCAGTACGTGCTGAGAACTCTGAAAATGCATGTGAAATAAATCCTTGGGTTATGGGTCTCCAAGGGTCAGGCAAAGTCTTTTTTTGGTGGCAATCGAAACATGAGTATTGTGAACGAGGCCATATAAGGAAAAATGAGTCATCGGTGCTACTCGATGCATTTTGTTTGGGCTGCCCTTGGCTCTTGCATTCCCCACGGCTGCTACATTTCTGCTGTGCCTTAGCCCAGGGACATTGCTCCGGTGTTCTCGGTTATAAAGTGGCCTGATTGAATGACTTCATACTGGATTTGATCTTCGACCACCCTCACCGAGTTACCAATTCTGGGTCTCATTACTTCGAGGTCCAGATAAATTTATTCAGGTTAATATTCAGATTTGGTTAATGTACCACCCTTATTAAAGTTACATTTCAAAACAGTCTATTATTACCTCCACTTCAAGGACTGACAACTAGTGGGCAGTTTGCAGGGCCTAGCTGCCTCTGGAGGGATCTTGGTCGGGATGTACGTGGAGCTCCCAGCACGTATCATTTAGCCTAATGGAGTGGGCAGCCACCTGTGGACACAGCCCTGCTTCCGGAGGGCACCAGCATGACCTGGTTTAATCACAAGGAAGGCAGACGCTCCTGGATTTCAAGAGGGGTCCCATCCATCTTCTCTGCAGACTCAAAAACAAATCCTATTTCTCCAATTTCTCTACCATGGAAAACCAAACATCGTTTTAGAATTCTGATGCAATCTATGCTTACCAGGAACTCTGTCCTTGGCACTGTACCCGGGGAGGAGCGCAGACTCTGTCGGTGCTTCTGCGGATGCGGCGCCCCCTTTGCAGCAAGCACGTCCCTCATGACGTCAGCGCGCTTTTGCCTCAGGGCCTGCACCTGGCGCTCTCGCTCTCGGCGGGCCGCTCCCCGCAGCTGGAGCCTTTGCTGAGCGTGGCCGGGAGAATCGGTCTGCTTGGGTGAGCCCTGCGGCGAGGACCGACGCGCGAAGGCTTCGAAAGTCCAGCTGCGAAACACCACTTGAGAATTCCTCCGCGGACCAGGCTGCCGTCACCCTCCGCGAGATTTTACTGGAATCACACTGTTGTTTCTCCTCTTCCTCCCTTGGTCTGCTTCCCCCCAGCTCGTTGTCAGTTTTTCCTGGGCCTGGGAGAACGTTCTTCGTAAATCACTTGCATGCCCTCATTCCAGGTCTCCTTCTGGGGAACTCTGTGGTGAAGACAAGTAGTGTGCCACTGTCGTCCCCAGGGGGTGAAAGTAACAATGTTTCAGCCGAAGGGCAGGTCTCTCCCAAACCTCGTTACCTCCAACCAGAGGCCTCTTTGACCTGATATACATGCGCGCCCTCCCCGCACCTTGACTCCACTCCTGGGGGCCTTCATGGCTACGTGTCTGACTCCTGTGTTTGACTAAAAACCCCTAGAGGGTAGGAACTCTGTTCTGATTATTGCTTTAATTTTGAGTGAAATGATTGAATAACCCACATCTTGAGGGGACACCCACAGAGTCCCAGGAGCTCTGTTGGGCACAGAGATGCACAGAAGTCATTGAGATGAAAGTGGCATTAAATACTCTTCTTGTCCAGCACAGGTCGAAACACGCTGAGTACTGCATTAATTTTCTTTTGGCATACTGGCCATAAATATTCTTGCAATTTTGATGAAATGTTGTAAAATACTAACAGGCTGCAGGCCTGGCCCCTGCTTGGAAGAGGAGGAGCAATGAGATAATGTGGATTATCTCTTTGGTTGCCGTCAATAGCAGATAGGTGACAATTATGTCTCCATTCTCTCCCTAACACTGGGCATTAGTGAATTGCTGGAAGAAATCATGACTTTTCCACAGTGTCACCACCTCAGCCCAGATTGCTTAGGGGAGAAAGTTTAAATATATATATACACACACATATATATATATACACACACACACACGCATACATACATACATACAGGCACATACACACACACACACACACACACACACACACACACACACACATACACTTATCCTGTGAAATAGTAAATGCTTTTACTAACCACAAGCAGTATTTCAGGACTTTTCATTTGTTCCTAAGGATAGCCATTCAAAGGGCTATAGAGGGCTCTAACTGCTCCTCACACCAACGTTTTCTTTATAAAATGTCTTTGAGATCTTAAACCATCACCCGGAAGTGATTGGCATAAGAGAGACAAGCTTATACTCACACTTTACTGAATGGAGGATTGTGAGGAAAAGTAATTAGGTCCCAGAATGCACAGCAGCAGCAGGCAGAAGCAACAAACTGAGACAGTCTGCTTGTGTCTTCCTCATTAGTGAGGCTAAATTAGTGAGGCTGAATGACCTCATGCCACCAGCTAAGGGTTGACTATTTCCTATTAGTCAATCATGACAGCAGACAGGATCGTGTCTGAGAGGCAACTCCGTAGGCTGGATCCATAAATGACTTAGTAAGAAGCAGCTGGCATGTGATTGATTTTTTATTTACTATTACTTCTTGTGTCAAAGGGTCACTTTCTTATTTAACAAAAATATGAAGTGGACGAGTCAAGCTACTTACGCTCCAAGTCAGTCGGGAACTACCCCCCGACTAGACAATGCCCAAATTTTCCTGCATGGGTTTGGTTAACCTTCTAACAACTAAGATGAAACCATAAACCATAGCAGATAAACTAAACCTAACACAAGAGAGTCCAGGCTTCATTTCCTACTTTGTGGGTGGTGAAAATCTTCTTATTAAGCATGGTATGGCTACCTGGGATGAAAACAAGATGTGAGCAAAAGATACAGTGAATGTTTAAGTAAAAGAAGTTACTACAGGGGTTCCCTGGTGGTGCAGTGGCTAGGCTTCAGCGCTCTCAGCGCTGTAGCCTGGGTTTGACTCCCAGCCAGGGAGCCACCACCAACAAAAAAAGTTATTACAGTAAAAGACATTGTTTGAAGCGAGGGGGATATTTTGAGAGAGATTAATGGCAATGTGTTTTTTACGTTAATATTTTTTTAATTTAAACATTCATTGTATTTTTTTATCGTACTCAAATCAATTTAGGTTCCACATTGCTTCTGGTACGGCGACTTGTGTCAAATAAAAACATTATGGTGTGTCCTCATCCACCTTATTTACCGGATCTGGTGCCATGTGATGTCTGGCTCTTCCCCAAAGTCAAAATGACCGTGAAAGGTAAACGTTTTGAATCAAATCAGGACATCAAGGCAGCCATGACAGTGCAAGTGAAGACACTCAGAGGCAAGAATGACGGGGTACGTGTGTTAAAAGCGAAGGGGAGTATTTTGAGGGGCGTTAATGGCAACATGTCTTTTCCTGTAATAACTTTTTTTTATTTAAACATTCACCACATCTTTTGATCACACCTTATCACTTGAAAAGGCCTTATGGAACTAGCTTGTACTATTAATAATTAGGTCAGTGGCTTATAAATTGACTACTTGTATTCTGTTTCTAGTACTGCTACTGGCAATAGCATCCAGCACATTGCAATTACTATAATAGGTTTTAAACCAAAGTTTTGTGAGATCTAATATGGTTCCTGCCCTAAACCCTCTTATGATATTATTATAGAAGGAAACAAAATGATTACAAGCAAAAGTAATACATGTGCCTTGAAATCTTCCCAAATAGGGTTCAAATATGATTCATCATCCTTAAGGATGGCAACTATACTGCCTGAGGGCCAACTTCTTGTCCATGGCAGCACTGCTAATTGTCCCTATGGCATTCCTGTCCACTGGTCCTGACGGGAGCCTCAGAATCCTTCTTAGCACAGTGCTCCAGATACAAGGTGCCACTTAATCAGAGAAACAGGAGTTGAAACCTAAATTGCATTAGCGTTTATGAGCTTCAAGAGGGGGTGGTTTAAGATGGGGTGAGAAAGGGGGAATTGGAGAGCCACCCTCTTTCTGCACAATTGCTAACATTAAGTGAATGCTCACAGACCCCAAGCACTATCTAGTGAGCATAGATGTATGACTCATTTCATCCTCACAAGAACTCTGTGCAGGAGATGATGTTAGTTTGGTTTTGGTTTTGGTTTGTTTTTTATCTGTAGATGTGGGATAATGAGGCCCAGGAAGGGGAAGAAATGCAGTGAAGAATGCAGAGCTGGTAGTGGTTAGAGCTGGGATCCAAGCCCACGTGTTCTGGCTCCAGATCCTGTGCTTCGAGGCTGAAAAAGACTCAGCAAAAGATGTAGATAATATGGAGACTAGAAAAAAGTTAAAATCATTGAAATAAAAAAAAGAGAGAGAAAGAAATCACAAGTGAGAAAAGAAACCAAAAAAACATATCTGTAATTTTTTTCTAGTATCCTAACAATGTTTTGAAAAATGTCTTTGATTATATATATTTATGACATGCATGTTATATGTGCATTATATGGTTATATATTATACATCATGACAAGCTATATAGGTATATACAGGGTCTGACAGAAGTCACACCCTTTTTTATCAGCTGGTAATCTATACCAAATCTTTTATTATAAAATCTTAAACATGTAACTCTGTAACATAACAATATTTTAACTTCTTAAAAAAGGGTGTTACTTCTGCCAGACCCTGTATGTGGGTATATGTTCTTCTACATATCGACAAATAGTAGCAACAATGTGATGATAACATAGTTTGAAATATAAGGTAACACTAAAATTTGACCTTTTCCAATTATTTTGAGGAGTAGTCCATTTTCTGAAGAAGAGGGAAGGGTAAATGTCAGATGGCTGAATCACAGAATACTGAAAAGGTTAAAGCAAAAGCAGAGCATCACCATCGTTGTTTTAGTCTGAGACACAGTAATACGTAAACTCACTTTATTCTGAGATTGTGCTTATGGTGACGTGAAAGTCTATTTTCATGGACAATGATTAGGACAAAAGAGCAGGGCAGTGAAATTCAAAACTCACTTCTCGAATGTCATCATCAAGGTTTTATCTAATGATTGAGGGAAAAAATTCGTAATGTCCTGTGCATTTCCTAGAGGACATGCCTGTATATCCACCTGTGACACACAGTTCCTACAGTTTATCAGTGGACAATGAAAAAAGCCTATGGCTTACAGGACGAGCATTAGATGAAGAAGAAGGTAAGAAATTCTCAGATTCTGGACATACCAGGTTTTCTGGAGTTTTACTTCAATGTCCTAGATAACCTTATACTCAGGGAGTACTATGACTATTAGGAATATATGATCATTTTAGCAGGGATAATTCCCCTTACCATTGAATAAAAGATGGCTATTCTATGTGTTGTCCTCATGATCCACTTACTACTACATGAATCAATGTCCTTATGATCCACTTACACTGAATAAATTGATTATCCATCAAATGGTACTAATATGAAAACAAAACTATAGTCGGTCAGTGTCTGTAGCTACTTAGTTAGTTGTGCAAAAACCTCTGCCCAAATTGATGAGAAAATGAAAGCTTTCTGTGACTTGCCATTAGATGTTGTCATCCAAGTCAACCTGGGGAAATGTTTTTAAAATTGTCTGTGGGGAAAAGAATTGTTAAAAAAAAAAGTATCTGTGGAAACTTGTATGGTTGTAGCTGTAAATATAGAGTACAGAAGAACATTCAAGCCATCATTCTAATGATTGAAGAAACGAAAAAACCCATTTGCTTTAATTACCCACATCTTCCGGAGAGTTCATGGTTTAACTCTCACATCAGGTGGTCACATATAAAAGTAAGGACTCAGAGACTGTGAGTCAATGTTTTGTATGATAACAGATGTTTAGCTGAATTTTCATTCTCCATCCAAGGTAGGATACTGAGCCACACTCCAACACAACCTTTGATTAACTGGCTCACTGGGAAAGCCAATTAGCTGTTTCCTGAGACAACCCTTTGTGAAAGATAAGCTTCACAATGGGACAACCCGCCTTCAGAAGAGTTGGGCAAGACCTCAGGTAAACGCGAGGCCTCTGCACTGAGTGAGGCGGGCCTGGGTTTGGTTCCTAGCTCTGACACCGAACTCTAGGACCAAGTGACTTGGTCTCTAAAAGCCTCAGTTTTCTCATTTCTAAAATGAAGAGAGTAACAGTATTTACTTCACACCATTGTCATCAAGCATTGAGCTAAATTAGATAATACATGGAAAAGCAGGTATCACAGCGCCTGGCCCATGATAGGTGCTCAGTGAACACCTTTTATAGTTGGATTCACTCCCATTTCTTGCTTGGTTTGCAAGCTCCTTGTGGGCACTCATGTTCTAGTCCTTTCCATTTCTGGCAAATTTTAAGCAGGCAGTAGATTCTAATAATTCATTTCATATGCTTAGTAAGAGCATATTGAATTTGTGTGATTTCTCAGTTTCAGAGTAATGGGAGTAGCAGGGAGTAAAACGAGGCATTGATGTGTAACAGGGGGGACTTTGTATTGTTTGTTGGAGGAGGGTCTGACGGGAGGAGTGGACCTAGCTTGGCCCTCGGAGAGCAACTCTGTGCGGTCAGAGTGTTAGACGTCCTTGTTCTGTCCTCCCTGTGGTACCAAAACCTTAAGAGAGCACCAAATCTGGGCAGAGGAATGGAGAGAGAGAGAGCACGCACACAAGCGAGCAGTTTGGATAAATACGTTTCAAATTATTAATCACTTTATTTCAAAAGGTGAAGCTGACTGCAACACGAATACAGGATTTAAAGCCAGTGGTCTTGAGACTTGGGAAGGAGGCCTGTCCTTATGGTCATTCTGTGACAATACATCTTTAACTGAGCTCTTATTGGCATGTTAAATGCCTTTCTTAAAATATGGTTGGTATCTCCTTCCCTCTTCCCATCAAAAAGAAATGAGAAGGGGTGTCAATTCAGTTGCTTTGAGGAAAATGTGCTGACTTTAGGACACCCTAATTTTGAACACCAATGGGTAGCACTTTATCGCAGTGCCCTTCACTGAGGAACCCAGTTATAACTGTTGCATTTCCCAAAGCGTTTTTGTTAGGTCAGGTCAGCCCAATTTAAATGACACTGAGGAGTCTGAGTATCTTTTCTGGAGTCTTCTGGAGTGAAACCCATTTGGTGTCATAGAGTGCTCCTTGTCATGGAGGCCAATCTCTTGCGTGGCATAATACACAAGCTCTGTGGACAGCAGATTATTTTAATTCGCTGATAGTGCATTTAGTATGAGGTTGATTTTTGCACCTACAATTCAAACATTGTCACAGAACATTTGAAAGCAGACCTTTGGTGTGTCCCTAAATGACGTCTCAATAAATAATACCCACAAATACACACAAAGTCACTGAATATAAAATTTCAGCTATATTTTCTGCTGGTGACATGAAAGTTCTTTGATTTAAATTCAGTCAGATTTGGGGCTAAATGACCACTTTATCTTTAAGATGAAGTTAAAATTTTGCCTTTGAAGCTTCTCAGTATTTAAAGCTAACCTTGCAGTTAATGGCCAGCACCATCTAAATATTGATAGTCTTTGGGTAACTGGACAGATGAGCCTTCATTTCTCTCACTCAGTTGGTTTAGCTCTTGCCACACATCATTGTAAGTAATGTAACCTCTCAGTGGGTGCTCACCAATGCAGTTTTTGGTTTCGTATATTTTGAGACGAGGGGAAAACATACTAACAATAACAGATAAATACTTGCAAGTTCCATTAGTGCTTTTTTTATCTTTCCATTCGGTGTCAAGTGTGGGACTTCACCTGTAAGGGCCTTGGAAAATGGGACAAAGTGGTGCTATAATGGGGCCAAATGACCACAATTGTTTGTGGCTTTGATACTTCTCCAGTAAAGGGTATTTATTTCGTCAATAATTTTTCTGTCACAATTAAAAATTATAACATAAAGGGATTTGAGGGTCTATATTGGCTGTAAAAGGAAACAGGGCATTTCGCCTGTGCACGCACGCGTGCGCACACACACACACACACACACACAATTGAACCATATTTCCGGGGTTCAGTGGAGAAAGCACTTTTTCACTGATAAGTATAACATTTTCAAAGAGATGAATCAGGAAATTTAGGGAAGATTTAACCCCGTTTTGCGGAGATTATTGTCAATCACGTTCTGGGGGTGCTAACTGGGGTAGATGATTAAACAGCATTCCCTAAATGGCCATAGATGATTTTTCTCTAGATTTCAGGTCTGGAAATCGCACTCCGGGGGTCCATAGTGCAGGCAAGAAGGCGCCTGAAATCACCGCCAGGGAAAATACCACCGAATGGTGTGTGTGGCCCCTGCCTCCTGAGATGATTCCCCGGCAGACACATCATCACCAGAGTTATACTCAAGAAAGCAGTTTATAAAACAAGCACCGAACAACTGGGCATCATGTCCATCCTAATCTTCGATCGGTTAGCCTGAACAATAACATTTATCCATGAAAAATATTTACTATTAGGGATCCGGATGAAAGGATGACCCGAGTTATCTTCGAACATTTTCTTATTTAAAAGGTGTTCACACTGGCACTTAAAAAAATAAATCAGAAAAATAATATGGCTTCAAGTGAACAAATAAATATGAATTTTAGGGAAGTCTTGGCATTATCTCTTGCTTTTCTCTTGACTGGGTTCCATTGATAATTTCTCCCCAAGTTTTCTAATAAGTTCTGCTAGATCTTCTGAATTCTGAGTTTTTTCTTCCAAGAGTTCATAGCGGAGACTTGAGATGTCCTGTTTAATTTCCTTCAGTTCCCCTTTGAAAAAGAAGCATGATAAGACGTCAACTGTAAATATGCAATGCAGAGAAACCAGCGATTCCGGGGAATGAAATCAGTCCCAACTCCACATACATCTGCATTTTGAATCCTTTCCAAGGAAATAACTTCCTAAGGGGACAGGATTCTATTTTCTCAGCTAGGTATTCTGATTAATGCAATGATTATAAAGAACGTTTTAACGAAATTCCCCTGAAAGTAAATGAAAGGGAAACACCGATGGCAAATGTGGCGGGGTTGGGAGGAAAGCCCCCCTCACCTTTCCCAACCACTTCCGCCTCCCTCCAAGCCCCCCCCCACCCCCCACAAATGTTAGTTTCTTATCTAGCAAGTGGCATCTGTCCCCAACAGTAGAGACATAGCTAGTGTCCCCAGAAGGTAGTGGCACTGATGATGAGTCAGGTCCCATCTTCTCTTCCCCGTGAAGCACACCCTCCCCACAGCTATCTCTGCATCTCCGCCTCAGCTCTGCGTCTGGCCCCACATCCTGGCTCATGCCCAGGGGTCGTCATGTCCCTGGGTGCAACTCACCTTCATTCACTTCGTCACTCTCCTTATCGATCTGGGCTTTTAGTACATATCTTTTAATAAGCCGCTTCATTATTTTCTAGAGAGAGAAAAGAAAAATCCATCTGTGTTATGTCCATGGCCAATCTCTCATTGGGCACAAGTTTGACTCTTTCTCTCTTTAGTAAGCACATTAGAAGTTATGGCTGTCAAAGATTAAGATGATTTTCCCTCCAAGGAATGCAGACTATCTCCAGGATTTTAATAGCCATTTTCACATCACCTGGGCTAACGACTCAAACATTAATTCTTGAGAAAAGAGCAAGTTTAGAGCAAGTATCTAATCCTTCACTCACTGCATATATTTTGTTTGAAAAGTATTAGCGCAAGACAAGTATTTTCAGTTGGACGGGTTAAAAGTGCACAGGACTGCATGTGAAATGGAAAATTAAGCAAATGTGCACTCATTTATGTTGTTTCTCCTTCCTAACCAGGAACTGTAGCTAGCTTTGGTTTTGTGCTTGCTAGCAATTTACGAATGGCCAGTTTCAAGGTAACACAGTATGTCCAGGACCTGGGCTTCTACCATGAGAATGTTGCTTTTACAACATACTAATGAGGAGTAGAAGGCTCAGCATGGGTGTAGGAAGTCTTGAGTGGAGATACATAGCTAAACCAAATCTTACTACCCAAGCCCAAAATGAAATAGTGGACAGCAAAATTCCACTTTTAACTTATTCTAAGGATGTAATTGGGTTCAAGGACAAATATATTTACAGTAGTACTACTTATAACAGTAGAAAAATAAGCCCTTAAATAGGGGATTATTTTAATAAATCATCATATATTTATACAAAGGAATACTACACATCCATTAAAGTTAGTATGCATATGTTTTGTGAAGTGAAAAACTATTACTTGTGATGCATTATTAACTCATTTATACAATAATACTAAAGCATACGTGAAGTTACACACATGGATATAACCGTCTGGCAGAATAACCACCCAAAGTAAGTAGTCTTTATTTTTCAGTGGTGGAGTTTGAGGTGAATTTTACTCTTTTCTTTATGTTTTTAGAAAGGATAGACCTTTTCACAATGAACAGAGAGATTCTCAGGTCCATGATGCCGACTTAAATTTTTTTGTTTATTTGAGTATCTCCAGCACTTAGAAAGTGACACAGACTAGCTCCTCAGTAACTATTTGTTGAACTACTGCTGTGTTTTGATATTGAGAAATTGTAGTAATCCTTCATTTTCATTTAAAGAATCACATAGATTTGAGATTCTAAATATTACAAAAAAAAACTAGCCTTATTTCTTTAAAAATTCATGCTTACCTGATACTGTCTTGGAGGATTATTGAAACTATTTAATTGAAAATCTTCTGAGCTCCTTATACTTGGTTGTTTACTATGCCCAAGCTGTAATTTGAAAAACATTGGAAATTGATTCTTAACCTAATTTTTCTTTTAAATAATGTGATGAGATTTATTAGTTACATATATGAGCTAATAGTCTCATATATTATATATAAGTAATCTTATCTATATAGGTAGTGCCATTTTAACTTAATTTGCTTAATGTTGCTACTCCGGGATAGACAATTCTTTATTGTGAGGGGCTTTCTGTGTATTATAGAATGTTAAGCAGCATCCATGGATCTGCCCACTAGATGCCAATAGCAAATCCCCTCTCTGGTTGTGACAACCAAAAATGTCTCCTGCTATTACAAATGCATCTTGAGGTGGGGGTGGAGAGGCAAAACCACCCCTGTTGAGAACTACGGGTATAGTTAAATGGTATATGACTAGACACTTGTAAATTCATCTGGATTATTTTTATGTGACTAGTTCTGCCCTCCATCTGAAATATGAATTTGGATGCAAGTATAACACTTTTTTTCCAGAAGAATTTCTAATCAGCTTCTAATACATAGTAGGTATTGAATAAATACAAGTTAAAATTGAATAATACAATGAAATAGCATGTAAGGAAAAACTTGCTCAATGGTGCCAAGAAGCATTAGTACCACTTGGTGGCAGAAAATTCTAATGTATGTTTCCAAGTACAGCTACTAAACTACACAGGAAAGTCAAGGGAATTCAATTTGCACTAGCAAAGGTCTTCACACCTTAGGGGATTTGGGTATTTACAGACAGACTGACACGTACAACACAATGGGAGTCAGAAGGCAGAGCTGGCTGAGTGGAAGCAGGAAGAACTGGGTATAAGCTTTGTTTCTAATAGGCAAATAGACCCTCCAATTTGGAATAATCCATTGCCTCCTTTTAAATATGTTCTACCACATTTCCTGCATTCTTTATGTTTTTTCCTTTTTTTCATGCCCTAGTAATTAGTTTATTTGCATTTCTCATCATCTCATCGAAACTTCCCTATAGAATTAGAGAGAGGAAGACTAAACAACTTGTTTGTTATTCATCCAGAGAAACAAGTAAGCCTCAGTCTTTGGGATGTATTATATTGTAGGACACAGCAACAAGAAGCCCAAGGCCAGGGACAAAACCACAACTCCCATTCCCTACAAGCCCAAGGTCAGGGACAAAACCACAAACTGAAAAGGTCCAGGCAATATATTGAGTCAGCAGGAAATGCAGACGTGAACTGAAACCGTGTGGTACAGTGCTTGTCAAACTCTTGCTTTGGAATCAAGTGGATATGAATTTGAATTCTGGCTCTGTCATTATCTGAAATGGGACTTTGGGCAAGACATTTTGCCTTTGTCATCCTCAAGTTCTTCACATGTCAAATAGGAAAAATAGTATTACCAACCTCCTGGAGCTAATGTGAGGATTAAAGAAATAAGGTATGTAGAATACGTAGCTTGACATTACAGTAGGCATTCTACAAGTGTCAGTAGCTGTTATGATTGTACATAAGTTATAAATATCTACTAAGTGGCTTTCGGTCTATTTCGTGGCTAGTTTTAATGTAGTTTATTTATTATGGAGATACTTTGCAAAATATTGCTTTTTACTGATATGTCCAAGCTCATGACTAAGTTATTCAGGGAATGAAATATTCAGTGATTCCCATACAGTGATTCCCAGATAAGCATTAGAATCTCCTGAGGTCTTAAGAAAATACACGTTTCCAAGTCTCATTGCCAGAGATCATGACTCAGTAGACCGGGAGGAGGGGATTGGGAATTTGGATCACAGGAGCAGTGGTCCTGGTGGTAGTGACAAATTAGAATCAGTACTGTATGTGATTGCTTTATAAGATGATTAAAAAGTAGTCTTTGGTTTAATTAAAAGTTAAAGGATATAGTCCTGGATATAGAACTGATTTTTAAAAATTTCCACATCTCATTCAATCCAGTTCAGAATGGGCCAAAAATGCTAAAATAGCCTGTATTGGGTTTAAAATAGCCTCTATATGGGATATATATATATATATATATATATATATATATATATATATATATATGATGTAAAAAACCTGCTCTAAAACTGACAACTTGAAAGTGATCTGCCCTGGAAGTGGACCACAGCTGTTACTCGAGAAGTTATTTGGCATCCTGAGGTTCACACATGTCATACCATACCAGAGATTAACTTGTAATTTATGCCATCCTTTCTAACTGCATATCCTTGAAGCAAGCTCTCTCCTGACAGGAGGTGTGAGTGGCACATCTCCACGGCTGCCACAATAAACAATTACACAAAAGGATCTTAAGGTTGTTAAACTGATATTGGAATCAATATTTGGTTGATCCAAAACTACGGTCAGACACCAGAGGCTTGGTATTGCTCTTACAGAGTTTGTTTTCATCTAGGATTAAAATATGTGCTATTGTAAAGTGTAAGGGGATCCAACCCTTGTTTAAGAGATATAAAATGTACTTTTTACAAGATTAAAATAAATTTTAATTTTATACATTTTTTGGAGAAACCTACAAAGAAAATAAAATTATTTGATTTGAGAGATACTATGGTTTGTATCATAAAGAAAAAAAAGATATTTAATTCCCTTTGAATTTTTCTAATATTTGTCCATTGATTTTTGGTGTCATATATTCATCATAATTTCAGCACAAGTAGTTTCTTACTGGAAAACTATACAACCCAAGTTACGCTGATCTATTCTTGCAAAATTTTTACTGAGTTATTTACATCCAAATAACGAGAGCCACTTATCTATGACAAGTACTTTGCATTTATATATAGTTTGTGATTTACAATGCACCAATTCAATCCTCTCAACAATCCTTTGTGAGGGGTTGTACAACTTGATCATTCCTATTTTATGGAAGAGGAAGTTGAGGTTCAGAGAACTTAAATGAATTGCTGGTGAGGCAGAGATGAGATGAGTTCCTAACCTTTCGGTTACTTAGCTCAATGCTCCTTCTATATCAATACCATATCAATACTTAAGAGGATTCCTATTTTGTTGGGGGAGGTAACATACTGAGATTAAAAACAAGACAAAATATCTTCCCTCCTCAGTACTGTGTCCTGTGAGATGGCCCCATAGCACAGTTCTAATGAGATGTAACAACAGAAACTGCTGGAAGGCACTTCTGAGATGGCGGTAGAGTCAGCTGACACACCCTACTTTTCTTTGCTCTTATTCCTTCTTCATGTCTAAAAAGTGGGTATGATGGCTGGAGGTACAGCTGTCATCTCGCATTTGACCATCACCCAAAATCCAAGAGAATCACAGAGACCCACCCCTGACAGAGTCCCTAGTTCCAGAGATTTAAATGGTGGTGGTGGGGAGTGGATAACTCTCTTGTAAAATACTGTGATGTGTTTTTTTATTGATGTACAAATGAATTTAAGTCCTACCTGATACATTGCCCTTCTAATTAATTCATTTATAATTTCCCTTAGCAATAAGCATTTCTGGTGCTCCCACACATGGTACAAGAAGGAAGCAAATGTCCTCATTATTGGGGACTCTGCCACTCCAAATTAGGAAGCTGATGCATTTCCAGAGAACACGGCTCAGTGTGAACTGTGCTGACTGTAATAGCCATTGAATTCTCATGGTGCCTTTTTTGACAGCTTCTTGATTGCTGACTAATAAGAAGGTTCTGCTACATGTGCATACTCTCCACCTCAACTGCCAATATTTAGTTAATCATATCTCCATCAGGTTCCTGACAAGTTCTCTATTATTTTAATTTTTCCTTCTTTACATCATTATTCCTATATTCCATCACCAATATGTTCGAAGAAATGTTTACTATATAGTAAATAATGGGGTGCCAAGAAAACATATACACATTTTAAAAGATGTTATCTATATATTTCTGGATGTTGATGGTAACCACTTTGAGCACCTCTTATAACTGCAGAAGTCAAACATGACCTGTACTCATCTTTCGTTATGTGTATATATTGAGTATTACAACTTTAACACAGTTTTTTCCTTTCTTAAAATGTGTATACATTTTTGACACCCTCTGTATATACATAATTCTTTTTGCTGATTAATTTACCATAAGCATATTTCTATTTCTCAGTAAGAGTCTTTGAGCATTGTGAAAATAGTTAAATTCTTTAATGTGTCTATTATCAGCTTCTTGAAACTGTTTCTGAACATGTCCTTCTCTCTGAAAACAAGCCTGATCATATGCATGACTTAACATTTTCAAAGATGATCTTACTTACCTGTTTCTTATCAAGTGATAATTTTGAAAGGTCTTCTTGACTTCCCAAAATTCCAAGTTTCTTTTCTTCATTTCTCTTTTAAAGATAGATGATCAAAAACACTTAATAAAATGAGTATAGAAGGAAAGCACTTCAACATAAGATAGGCCATCACTAATGTCCTACTCAATGCTGAAAAACTGAAAGCTTTCCATCTATGATCAGGAACAAAACAGGGATGCACCGCCCCCCAGCACTGTTTTTCAATGTAGTATTGGAAATCCTAACCAGAGCAATCAAGCAATCAAGGGAAAGAAATAAAAAAATATCCAAATTGGTAATGAAGAAGTCAAATTGTCACTTTTTGCAGCAGACATGATTCTTTATATAGAAAAACCCGAAAGACTCCACCAAAACTATTAGAAACAAAAACAAATACACTGAAGTTGCAGGACACAAAATCAATGCACAAAAATCCATTGCATTCCTATATACTAACAATGAAAAAAAAGAAATGAAAGAAACAATTTCTTTTGCAATAGCAACAAAATAAATAAAATACTTAGAAATAAATTTAACAAAAGATGTGAAGGACAGACCTATACACTGAAAACACTAAGACATTAAAAAAAAATTGAAGAAGACAAAAGATATTCCACATTCATGGATTGGAAGAATAGTCACATTGCCCAAAGAAATATACAGATTTAATGCAATCCCCATCAAAATCCCAATGGCACTTTTTAAAGAAATAGAACAAAAAAACATCAGATTTGTATAGAACCACAAAAGACTCAAAATAGCCAAAGCAATTCTGAGAAAAAAGAACAAGGCTGGAGGCATTGCACCCCCAACTTCAACTTATACTCCAAAGCAACAATAATCAAAACAGCATGGTATTGGCATGAAAACAGACACACAGACCAATGAAAGAGAATTGAGAACCCAGAAATAAACACACACACACACACACACACACACACACACACACACACATGGATAATTTTCACCAAAGGAGCCAAAAATTTAAAATATAGAAATGAAAACCTCTGCAATAAATGGTGCTGGAAAAATTGTTGCCATACACCAAAATTAACTCAAAAGGGATCAAAGACCTAAATATAAGATCTGAAACAATAAATTGCATAGAAGAAAGCATAGGTACTAACTTATGGACTTTTGGTTCAGATAGGATTTTTGAATTTGACCTCAAAAACAAGGGAAATAAAAGCAAAAATAAATGAATAGGACTATATCAAACTAAAAAGCTTTTGCACAGCAAAAGACACCATCTGCAAAACAAAGAGGCAACCAAGTGAATGGGAGAAGATATTTGCAAACAACACCTCCAATAAGGGGCTAATATCCAAAGTATATAAACAACTTATACAACTCAACAACAAAAAATCCAATTAAAAATTGAGCAGAGCTCTTAAACAGGCACTTCTCCCAAGACAACATATAATTGTCCAACAGATATGAAAAGATGTTCAACTTCACTAGCTATTAGGGAAACGCAAATCAAAACCAACGAGATACCACCTCACACCTATTAGAATGGCTGTTATCAGCAAGACAAGGAGTAACAAGTGTTAAAGAGGTTGTGGAGAAAAAGGACCCCTCACACACTGCTGGTGGGAATATAACTTGATGCAGCCACTACAGAGGACATTACAGAGGTTACTCAAAAAAAAATGAAGAATAGAATTACCATATAACCCAACAATGCCCCTTCTGGGAATGACAAAGTGTCCTTCAATAGGTGATTGAATAATCACAATGCAATATTACTCGGCCCATAATAAAAGCTAAAATACTGCCATTTGTGACAACTTGGATGGCTCTTGAGATTATCACACTAAGTGAAATAAGTCAGACAGAAGTTGAAAGCCATGTGATTTCACTCATATGATGGAAAGAGAACTGACTCTGGGTGGTGAATACACAATGCAATAGAAAGCTGATATATTATAAAATCGTACATTTGAAACCTATATAATTTTACTAACAAATGCTACCCCAATACATTTAATGAAAGTTATTTTTTAAATTAAAAATTAAATAAAAGAAAAAAATACTTCTTAAAGGAAAGGATTAAAATAGTAACACTGAAAGCAAAGCAAAATAACAGATTAAAACAATGGGGAAATTGCTTTAATCAACCATGGGATCAAATATAAGATAAACAGTCAATATCCCTGAATGCAACTGCAAACTATGATAGCCCAACTATTCTATGACAAAAATGGAATTTGTAGGAGCTACAAATTTTAGAAGAAGTTATAGAAGAAGAGGCAGATTTTAGCCCAACGTAAGGTTAAACCTACTGACAAGCAGGGTTGTTCAACCATTAAATGCTTAGAAGCAATGACAGTTTGGAAGTATTTAGAAAGGGTTAGGTAACCATCCACAAAAACTAAGGGAGGTATTCCTCATTAGCAGGTTGAACTATATGGTATCTAAAGTCTTTTCTGACTCCAGGATTCTTGCGATTTGTAACTGGAGTAATATCTACCTCAATGGTGTTAGTTCTGAAGCTACACCATGTCCTTAGGAATTTAGGGGGAACTTGTAGAGTGAGTTAAAAAATATTAAGTGAAAATGCCCTGTAAATACACTAATCACTTCTGACTCTTGGGTATGTCCCAAGTTGTTCTTAGGTTATCACTTTGAACTTAGTACAATTTTTCTGGCATTGTAAATTCACTTTATTTAGTATTACATTATGGACAATAAAAAAGATAGATAATAAAATGAGTATTATTGCTAATTGTACATTTGAAATTACAAAACCGATCCCACTCTTTCTTTTTTTTCCCATGTATTAAAAGCTATCTGGTCTAGCTCTCCAGCTAGTTTCAATGGAGAAACATAATCTTATTGGGTCTTCCCTTTAGTAAGCACTTAAACATTTCCTTTGGACACTGAATTCTCTCAGATTGCAGTTCTATTCATACCTGTAAGATACACAATTATATCAGAGTGCCAAATAAAATGTATACACATTTTCAGAGGTGTAATGTATGTATTACTTTTTGAAGTTGAATTGAATTACATTGGCAAAGTGTAGTACTAGTCTAATGTTTGCTGAAAAGATGGCGTTAATCAAATGAATGCGACAGGCAGGACAGTCAAAGAAATCACACTTGTTATTCAAGGAGCACAAGACCATTCTGAAGTGGTATTTAAAATTCAAGAACATCGTGGAAGTACGACGACAATGGAGGCATGGGTATGCAACAGAACCTCCAACATAACTAACAAATGCACACATTCGTAGTAAGTGTGAGACGCATGGTACTGTGTGTGATGTGCACAAGGGAAGATCTGAAAGGCCTTGCACAGCAACAAGTCCTGCTTCTTCTGCTATGTCAACATTGCTCAAGCAGTACTTAGCCATAATCAGAAGTGTCTGGATGCTGATGGTAACCACTTTGAGCACCTCTTGTCATTGCAGAAGTCAAACATGACTTGTATTTGTCCTTTGTTATTGGTATACATTGAGTATTACAATTTTAATACATTTTTCTCCTTTCTTACAGTGCGTGTATACATTTTTTTGTCACCCTCTGTATTAAGTAAAGTAAAGGAAATTTTTGCCACTCATCCACCAAGTTCAATAAATTCTACAACTAGAAGAATGCCACAGATGGTATATTTTTCCAAAATTCCAACACAAAATAATCATAATACTCAGTACATTAAAAGAGGGGTTTAGAATTCTCAAAGCACTTTTACATATTTATTTGATTTGATCTTCATGATGTAGATATAATTTTATTCCCAAAGTGCAGTTAAAGATACCAGAGCTCAAAGAGTTTATTACTCATTTGAGAACCTGAAGTAATAAGGAGCAAATGGAAGAGAAATTAGAATGTTTCCCTTTTATACAATGATATAATCTTATTATTACAAGGCATTTTTATAATCATTTGGCTTAACTGCCTACCCAATATAAGAAGACCTTCTGTATATTTTAATGTTGGACATCCAGTATTTATTGATTATTTGCAATGATGGGGAGCTCATTATTTCCTGAGACAGCCCACCATCCTGTTGGCCAACTGTTATCACAAGTATGTTTTTACACAGAACTTAAATTGAACTTTCCATTTTTATTGGTCACTTTCACCCATTGCCTCTCTTCCTGTTTTTGAAGGGAAAAAAAATCAATTGTCCTCCTAGTCAAAGGTCTGAATTCTAAAGATATTAATCTATTCCCCTTCAATTCCCCTCCTTTAGGTGAAATAGGCAGCTCCTTCAATTCCTCATCATATGACCATCTGTCTACACCTGTCCACAACCGGTACTTCTGGATGTACCTAGAGTTCCTGGGCATAGAGTTCTGCACTCAGCAGGGTTCTTTGCAGAGTAGACACCCCCACCCACTGCCCTGCTCCACACACAGTTACACAAAACATTCCAGTGTGCTCTATAGATTTCTGAATGTACTGTCATCACCCTATCCCCTCAGGTAAGCAATACACCTCTTTCATGGGCTCCTGAGATCGCATTGCCTCATGGGATTATTATTTCCAATTTAGTACCTGAGATCTTTCTTGAACTATTTCCTGCCAAGCCTAGTCTTCCACATGGCGTGTGAGAAATTGATTTCTGAACTTTTCTCTGCAGAAGCTACTTAAGAGTCTGTCAAATTCCCCCAAGTCATAACCAATGCTTTATCTAGCTGTATACATTGAAGGTGCAGTGAGAGATATGTAGCAGCAACCACAAAAATGGGACCCGGATTCGCTCTCCCTTTCAGTATCCACTCCGGATAATGTAATACATTATTTTAGTTATGTTGCACGAATTTTTCTCACATTCCTTTAAGCAGGAAAGTCCAACATGCTCCTGTTAAGTAGACATAAGCCAAAGGCCCATGCTGAGCTAAGTGACCACGTTAGGAATGGCTGGACATGTCATAACGAATTGCTTTTTTTAAAAAGAGATGTAATACAGCAGTTAAAAGAGCCACAGCATTTAAAAATATAATCATAAATTATCAAGCCAAATTACCTTGTTCATCTCAGCATCCTCCTGGAAACCTTTTTTATGACCCTGGAACAACTCAGAAATCCATTTTTTTAGTCTCAATAAGAGATAAAACAGAGACTTTGGACTTGGCACCAGGTTGAAGGGAACAGGAAGAGTTCTTCCCTCCTCGAAGTAGGAAAACCAAAGTTTGGCCCTTGCAAATTTCCATTCCACATCGGCATCATCCTATACAAATACACATGACAGTTTAGCAAGGAAATGCAGAAACAGACGTACTGCACTGCTGTCAACAATGTGTGTCTGGGTGAAAGTCACAATGCCTGCGAGCCCTCTCGGACCCCAAGGACTGCTCCAAGTCATTTCAAAATGTTAGGGCTCTACTCACACATTCTTTCTTAAATCTGTCTAAAATTTTTATCAGGCTTAGGATTACAGATCTCAAAACTTGCATGTGATTATAAATACACTGAAAGGTATAAACGAATTTTCTGAAAAATACTATAAAAATTATTCACTCCTTTATTCTGCAACGGATCACTCATTTGATTAATTTAGGACACTGACCGAGAGTTCTGGAATAAAAATTTATAATCACTCTAAATTTGGGAAAAGGTCAATGTTGAACATTACTCAAAAATGATTTGGAAAACAGTGGTATTCATAAGTAATATTTTTTAAATAAAATATCAATTCATGCTGATATAGAATTTCTAAATTTTTTTAACAATAGCAAACCAAACAACATTTCTCTTCCTCATGCCTTACACTCCCACCATACCTATCGATGTTGCATTTGGAATCAAAGAGTTAAAAATTTCTAGATTACTGGTCAAACAAGTACATCAAACAGGGGAAGGACAAGGAAGGGAAAGCAGTCCGTATTTTCTCCACCATTGTTGAGGTGACCCTTGGCATAGGTAAAACTTTCAGGCACAGCATATACATGTGTATAGAGATTATACCTCAATTTCCTGGAATGAACTGTTGATCATTGCAATTAACATGTTTAGCAAAACAATGACCATTGTAACATTATAGACTCCATAAAGAACGTAACCGATGTTTTCAATGAATTTGTGATTATAGTTGATGACCACTGATTTCACTTCAGAAAGTCCAAATATAGCCCAGAACAGTGTCTTAAAACTCTCCTCAACTCTGGATAAAAATAAAGAGAGAAAGGAATTAATAAAGTGCATACAGAAATGACAGTGGCACCATAATAAAAGTGAGTTAATTTGATGTCTGCAAATTACTGGATATTTATGAGAAAATTCTCTACTTCCCTAAACCTTAGTTTTCTTTTCTGTAAAATTAGCACAAAAACTTTTATTTCTAGGGTCGTTGGAAGGATGAGATGATTTGTGATTATGAAGCACATAGCTCAGTATCTGCCACGTAATAAACACTCAGTAAATGCTATTAACATAACTTCCTAACTACAGATGTTAACATTTAAATAATCCATAACTTTGGTAATGGAAGTATTAAGTATATTACTTAATAAAAAATAATACAGTTTGTTAGAGTCCTTTTAGGTTTCCTGCTCATCTATACTTCCACTTATATCTAATAAATAGGTAAGAATAGTATGACTCTTAAGGAAAATAGGACAATAAACATAGACACTGTTACCAAATCACTGACATGTCTTGGTAGGTATTTCAAGGTTTTAGGCATAATTATTGACCAAAGCTAAGCCTCCCTACTTAACTCATGTGGTTTCATTTCTCATAAAAATATGGATACCAATAGGTTTTGCTTCAGTTGATGCTTTTCCTTATGACAATGAAGGCCTAATATTTGAGTAATCTATTCCAAATACACTTCTTTTAAAGACACACATGTCTATGATGAACATAAATGAAAAATACTTGTCACGATTGATAATTCAGATCTTCTCAATGATAAGATCCAACAAACTGAATTAAAGTAGTTGTTCTCCTAGTTAGCCCCCTAGGCATCTCATGAGCCTAAGGGTATAGTGGTTAAGTTCATGCAAAGCATTAGGGGGTTACATCCCAGCTTTTCTACATACTAGCAGCTATGCAACATTCAGCAAGTTATTTAAATTTTCTGAACTTCCATTTCCTTTCTTTCTTTCTTTCTTTTTCTTTTTCTTTTCTTTTAGAAACGGAGATTAAAAAAATAGAGCATGTGAGGGATTTATTCCACCACCTGGCTCTAAACACCTTAGCTCTTACTACTTACTATCAGGAAGCTGCTTACATTTTTGAGCTCTTACAGCTCATTTCAAAATCATCTCATTTTGCTAAAGAGGATCTGGAGATAAATCTTTACGAAAGCATGATTTATTCCATGGACACCTATGAACACTTGTAACCTAGCATTTGTTAAATCTGTAATTATTTTAACATATTATTTAATCTGCAGTCACCATTTTCAAAACATCTTAGATCACATACGTTGTGAAGGCTTCATTTTGTTTTGCACCAATGTAGTAGGAGTAGAGGTTGAACATTCCAATCATGAAGGCCACAAACACCATGATGAATATGACCATGAACTTGAAGATGTCTTTTACTGTTCTTCCAAGTGATATCTGCAGAGGTCCAAAGCTTTCATTTGCTGGTAATATATAAGCTATTCTGGAGAAACTTAAAACCACAGCAATTGCATAAAGACCTTCAGATATAATTTGAGGATCAGAGGGGTCCCATTTTATCCTGGCTGGGAAAAAAGAAAGTCAATAGTTATGGTGAGTTTCTTTAAGTTGTTTATTTAGATAACTTCTTTTCTGGTTAAAAATGTAATTACATTATCAATCCAGTTCCCAATGGAAGTCTTTAATCTTGAAGGGCTTAAGTGTCAGGTATATTTGAGTTTATAAATTTATAAGAAAAATGACCATCTTGGTTTGCTGGAAATTTTCATAATGACTAAAAGTTCAAATTATGGCCTCAGTATACATAAAAATTCTAGTATTAAGCTATAGCTATATAGAGGTAGAGATAAAGAAAGAGATAGAGAGATAAATATAGATACAGATACGGAGAGATAGAGATATC
The DNA here is from genome assembly GCA_004026885.1 of Lyroderma lyra. Lineage (NCBI taxonomy): Eukaryota > Metazoa > Chordata > Mammalia > Chiroptera > Megadermatidae > Lyroderma > Lyroderma lyra. The sequence goes on along the minus strand of PVJL010000751.1, from coordinate 320,084 downwards.
TCAACTGGAAAATCTGGTACAAATTGTTTAACTTCTTTGGGTCTTATTTCATTATGCTTAAAAATGAGGTAATACCACTCCAACCTTCAATAAGTCAACATATGTTTCTCGTTTAGAAAATGGCTGGCACTAAATAATGAACAGTGGCATTTATTATTTGATCTTAAATTATAATCACACTATAATGTAATTTTGGGCTTGTGGAATAATTGCAGTTATTTCAACTTACTGAAGTAAATTTTATTGTCACTCAAGTCTATTTTATCATAAAAATGTAGCAATTATTCACATATGAATTTTTCTGACATTATTATATCAGGTTTTCCAAAACCCAATTAAGAAACTGTCACAGAGAAAAATGCAAAAACAGTGTGTAAGAAAGAAGAAAAATATGATTATAAATTTGTATTTGCTTATTTGCTGAGAAATGGAATTAGGAAAGGATACAAGAAACTAAAAAAAGCAGTTTCCTTTTTATAATGCTTTGGATGTAAGTACTACATAAAAATAGCTAGATAACTTTGATTTTTTAAAAATCTTATATATTAAAATTTTTAATTAAACAAAATAATTACTAAACATTAATAATAAAAAAGAAATCTTTATGTTATATAGCCAATCAACCTGTAAGGTGTCGATTGAATTATATAGCCAATCAACCTATAAGATGTTGACTGAACGTTAACTGATTTTTTATCAGAGGGTTTAAAATAAGTATTCAAAGGGAATCTATTTTTTCCCACTCCAGGTTTCTACAAGAAGAGATTCTTCATAAGCAAATAATTGAACCCATTTCCACTCCTTTGTCACTTCCTTCCTAGGGAGGTAGAATGACTCCTTGGGTTGCTAAATTGGAGTGGGTAACTGCATGCTTGATTCAACTCTGTTGTCTTTTTCTTGAGAACGCTCTTCGCTCTTCGGGTCCTCCCACAGAGGAATCACATGGTCAAGCACATGCTACCACCTTCCTCTTAGGGGAACACTGTCCTGTCTATTACTACCTGGATACTGGAGGGTATATCTGCCTAAAGCTGGGGTTCGATATCACTGAGCCCATAGATTCAGAACTATGTCATCCACCCTGAACTGCATCAGTATTAGAGGTGATCATCTGGCCTCCGTATTAACTTTTTGTTTTATTTCTCAACAAGTTCAAAGCCTGAAAGGTGTTCATTATCGGGGGTCCTCTTAGAGAGGACCTTGTTTTCAAATAATGTGTATGTCTTAAATACAAATGGCACTCAAATGTGTATTATTTTTAACAGATGAGAGAGAAAAAATAAATCTAAGACATCTGACAGACATTCTCAATGGAGTTTGGTAGTTAGCCAACTGATCCAAGAGTGGGCGAAATGATTCTCATAATTAAGAGAGGTTTACAGCCAGAGAAAAAAAATCAAAGAAAGAAGTAGAAAACATGCTTCTTTCAGATACAGACACTCTGAAGAAGCTGGACACAAACCAACAACTCAATGAGAATTGAGTAGTAACCAAACTACTATGGACATGTGGTTGTTTAATAAGAAAATTCTGCATTTTTGTTAACTTATATTGACTGTGTACCATAAACTCACCCAAATTGTAGTATTTCACATTGTCTCCCAAAGTGACTTTTGTCAAGTCCTTCAAAGTGTCATTTGCATCAATGATGCTCTGGGCTTTGGAAGCATGCCAAAACGCCATGAATCTCGCAATGAATGAGGCTGCAAAGATCGCTAACATACCAAAATCAAGCATGTTCCACAGCTCAAACAAGTATTCCTTGGGGCCTTGAGTCCAGATTTCTTTACATTCAGCCCATATCATGCCTGCATTGGAGAGGGGTTAAAAATAGCAATTTGGTTTCATTCCAGCCTTAGCTCTTCAAATAAGGCAAAATGTATTTGAAAGGTCTCACCCTGATATTCAAAAGCCTTAGAAATTTGGCCCCAAACCAACCATCCAGGCATAATTCCCATATCTCCCGTCCCCCAAATCCCACAGTCCAGCAATATCAGTGCATTATCTGACAGCAATTTGACAAAGCATTCATCAAATGCTTAAAACAAACATTCTTTGATCCATTAATTCTACACGTAAAAATGTATATATATATTTTTAAATGTCCATTGTTGGATCCTTTGTAACCAAAACATGCAAAGCTACCCACACTCATAAACTCAAAATAGAAGTTGTTATGGGACTTCCCCAGATGGAGAAGTATGCAGCCATTTGGTATGATATTCTAATTGAATGGGGTAGTGGCCGCGAGAATGGACCTCACAGACCTCCACCGACAGGAATTTAACTGGCCATGAGCCTCAGCTACTGCATTCAGAAAACTATTGTCACTTTTGTCCCAAGGCCACGTTTCCCATGGGCTGCTCCCAGACAGTGACTGAGGGCACCCCTTCTTGGAAGATGCGGGACTCCTCTGATGGCTGATTTTGCCTCAAGGATTTCCTGCCAGCCCTGCCAGCCTTTCCTTAGGCTGCATGGAGCTCTAGGATGCTCCTTCCCTTGGGATCGGACTTGGTCACTGACAGTTGATGGCCCTGGCAACCTTCCTTGGCTCCCTCCCCATTTCTGCTCGCATGAAATTGCCCTTAATATAATTTCAATATCCCTTGATAAAATCCTCATACATTTAATCCTGTCTTTGCACATGCTTCTTGGAGGACCAGGACCAACACATGATGGAAAATGTTTATGGCATAAGCATTTAAACATGTTAAGTAAAAAAGTCTAATATGTTGTGTATTCTATGACTTTATGTTTAAAGCAAGCATAGTAAAAGGCTACAAAGAATTATAGGATCCTATTAATAGTAGTTGTCTCTTGCTAGCAGAATTACTAATAATAAGACACATTCTCTCTAAGATTTAGTGCAGTGCTTAAGAACATAGGCTTCGGGGTCAGACCACCATGGATTTGAGACCTGGTCCATCCACTTACTGGCTGTGTAACTTCTAGCAAGTTACTTAACTTTCTCAAACTCCATCTGTAACGTGGGTATGACAGTAGGTTGTGCCGACCTATAGGATTGTTATGAGACTTAAGTAAAATAATACATGAAAACTGCATAGCACAGTGTCTGGCACTTGGGAAAAATCATGATTAACATTTATTGAGCACTTACTATTTTTAAATTTCTATGATTGGCGCATATTTTCAGTCTTAATTTGAAGAGTCTTATTTTATGAAGAAGAAGTGATTTTACCCTTATTACCTTTAAGATACCCTACTCTCTGACAACCTGGCTCCCCATAGAACCATGTGAAGCAATACAATGTTTGGGGTCCAACAATCAATCAACACTTACCTCCATCAAGAAGCCTTTCATAGTCCCTAATTGAAATTAATTTTCTCCCCTTCCTCCCAGGAACCACCTGCCCCAAATTCTCCCATTTGTCACACTCCAGAACCTGCCATGTGAATAGCTGTGGAACTGGCTGTGGGAATTAAGACAATGCCATCTTCTCTGACTGCCAACAGTTTGCTACGTACTGTCTCAAAACCAGCATTCAGTATAGCACAGAGAACATGGTCTTAGGAGAAAACAACTTTATTGCTTATTCTGAATTATTCCACATTAAAAGGACACCAGGATGACATTCAAATATACATATTTTAGTGGGTCAAATTTAAAACAGGAAATATTGCATGTGTACACTCAAACACATACACACCTCCTTCCCAAACCCCCAAAACTATGAGCAGGCATGAAAAAATCTGAAGGCAGCTGTTTTTATGGTCCTGACACCTTCCTCAATAAGTCAATGGGACATTTAAACTCACACAGTCCAGTTATTTTCCAAGTTTCCTCTCCTTCTTCTTCCCATTTCATCATCTCGATCTCCCTCACCCCCTCTCCCCCTCTCTCTCATAGAATTCTTACCAAAGCTTCAAAATTAAATAAATAAATAAATACAATGAACTAATCTGCCCAAAGAAACACTTCCTATCTCATTTCCTGAGGGCCCCCAGTAGTTGCTGAGCATAGTTTGAAACCCCGCATCTAGTCCAACTTCTCTCACAAGCAAGAGACTTCTTCATGGGGTTCAAGCTTCTGCTAGAGGTGTCTAGAGATGAGGTGCTCACTACTTCTGAAGGCTGCTCATCGCATTGCTGGATTTTCAGGAAGTACACCCTCCGAGTGGATGTGCTGGTACTGATTCTGCCCTGCATGAAGGTAGAGAAGGGGTCTGCTCCCTCTGCTGGAAATGTCTTAAAATAAAACAAAAAATAAAAATAAAAAACACCTGTGTGCTCATTAAATCTATTCTTCTCCATCAGAATAGCTTCACCATGAAGCTAATGAAACTTAAGTTTTGAGATGCCTTATTTGTCCAGGCTCCTGCTAAAGCTGTTTAGTCCTTCCTCTGAATAAGGCCCTCAAAATATTCAAAATCAATAAGCTTCAGGCTCCACAATCGCTGGGTTCCACTCCTCCCCACTCCTCCAAAGCAAGCTTCCCCAGTCCCCTCAAGTGTTGTCCTGTGGACAGTCACTCACTCTTCTGGCTGCTGTCCTTGAGATGCTCCCCAGCATGGCCATGGCCTGCAAGTGGCACCCAGAGCCACAGACAACCCTGCAGGTGTGGTCTGGCCAGAGCATGAGCAGTGGGAAATTACAGCCCTTGACTGCAGTCCCCTCCTTTGGTTGAAGAGTCTACCTAGCATTGCGTTTGCTTTCTCATCAGCTCGCACTGGATGTTAAGTTCCAAGTGCTCCTGAGGACCTTCTCACAGGAAGTTTCATCATCATCTCCCCTCCCTGTGGCCCTGCCTACCTCCTCTTGTTGACCTGAGCTCACCATTTGGCCTTGTCAAGATCTCCGGGAACGTCAAGTCTGTCATTCAGCCTTTTGACTTTTTGTCAATCAAAATTAAATAAATTTGCTTTCTGTGACCAACAGCAAGAGTCTTTTCCTTCAAGATAACCAGCATCTGAGCTAAGTAGGTCACTTCTTAATACTTCCAGAAGGCACAACATCTTTCTTTCAAGAATAACTTCAAAAAGGAAAATATCACTACCACTGTTAGAAACAGAACGAGGAGTCTAAACCATGCTATAAAGTATCAGTTGTCTGTTCTGAGTTGTTCATTGTTTTCTCTTTAAATAAATTCTGTGAGATAATCTCTGAAGTCAAATGCAAAGTTTAGCAGCTAATAGTTTCAAAGAAAATGTTTTCATTCATAAAATTACAGGATCATGTAATAGTCTTGGTTTAGGTTGCTCTGTGAAAAAAGAAAAGCTACTAATGTTCTTAAGAAAATATTAGTATAAGGAAAGTAAATTATGTATAATAAAGAATAAAATGAATATTTGTTATATCTAATTTCCTTATGTAGAATTTAAATTTTCAAAGTTTCATCCTAAAACACTTATATCTGGCTTAATATGTCTTCATTAGGAACAACTATTCCTATACAAAGTAACATATGAACCCTTAGTAAATAGTTTAGTAATAATCATCTGAAATTTACTGAACTTTATCCATGTGCTAAACCCTCTATTATTTACTTTACATATATTAACATGCAAAAATAACAAACTATAACACATAGGATGTTAGGCTAATAAGATCAAGGCAGTGTCCAAATGATTGTTTATTCTTATTTTAAATCAAGTATTGGAGGCAAAATGTAATTTATGTTATAGTTTCATGGCAGAAGATAAATATTAACAAAATCAGAATAGAAAGAGTGGAAAACCAAAGTCGCCCTCTTTATCGAAGGTTTATCATTACTTTGGTGACGCAATTTGCTTTTTAAGCCTTTATCCCTATTTCTCCTTGAAACATAGCCAGGAAATATAATGATTCAGAAGTTTTGAATAACAATGCTGTTGAATTACCTCACGTGCCTTTAAATCATCATATGGTGATCGATCACATGCTTCATAATAGTTTGATTGATCATCCTATTGAGCCTCAGTGTGAGGGGGCCGAGGAGACATGCCCTGCTCTAGAAGCAACATCAAACTGACTGCATGAGTAGATAGTTCTCTAGATCACTAGCAGAGAACCAAGCTTATGGACGGACTAACTGAAAGTTTTGCATGAAGATTTCCTGAGCCTTCTTCTCTTTATACCCCGTATATTTCCACCCTAAATGATGTCATACATTGTCAGGGCCTGAAGTACCATCTAGGCCAGGGCTGGCCACCCTTTTGGCTTCCCTGGGCCACATTGGAAAAAGAATTGTCTTGGGCCACCCCTAAAACACACTAACACTAATGATAGCTGATGAACTAAAAAAGAAATTGCAAAGAAAATCTCATATTGTTTTAACAAAGTTTACGAATTTGTGTTGGGTTGCATCAAAGGCGTCCCAGGCTGCAGGTTGGACAAGCTTGATCCAGGCAATAAAGATGGCTGAGACTTCATCCACAGCCCAGGCTTCCCCAGGGCATGCATTTTCTTCTGGTGAGTGGACATCCTCACATGGAAATCCCGTGGGCATTTCAAAGTCCATCACAACCCGCACGTCATTATCAGCTTCCGTTTTCCCAAGCCTGCCGTCCTCCTATACTCTCCCTCTTGGAGAATTACTGTCACGACCGAGTCACCCGAGGCAGAATCTCCCCTTTCACGTACAAGCAATCATCGAGTTCTTGGAAATGTTTCTTTCAAGAAGCTCGCAAGTCCTTTCCTCCACCCCCTGAATTCCAGCCCTCACTCTCCTCACGGGGATCACTTCCATTGTCTCTCAGACTCCAGACTCACCCCTCTTCTAAGCTGTCCTCCATCTCACAACCATGGTGACCTTTCCAAAATGTGATCTGACCCCATCACCACTGTTGAAAATCATCCTCTAGTCATCGCACCACCCTGATCTCCACTCATCCCCACCCACAAACGCACTTGTGCTCCTGCTGAACCTAACTCATAATATTTCCAGTGTGCCAGGTGTTGTCCTAGTTCCAGACCTTCACATCTAATGTTCCCACGCCTTGCAGTGTCCTTACTCCTCCATCAATACTAGATTCCATTAACATTTCTTGATCTTCAAAGTGTCAGATTGAAGGCACTATCCAGGGAGGCCTTGGCTGCCTCCTCACTCGGATTTAGAAGACTCTGTGCATTCATAATACCCTAACAGCTTCTCGATTGTGTTTATCATACAGGTTTTAATGACTGATTTATGTATTGACCTGCCCCCAGACTTAAACTTCTTTGAGTGTAAGGACTGTGTCTCATTCACCTCAGTATCCTCATTATCTAACAAAGGTACTTAATAGCTATTGAATTTATTCATTCTTGAATATCCAATTGAAATATCTTTCTCATTTGCGTTATACTGAATGACAAGTCATACATATAACTGATTGACAAATAGTGTAGTCGTTAACACTGCATTCCCTCTGCTTCACTCGCCATCTGGGAGATCTAAAGCAAATCACTTAATTTTCACGTAAATGCTATAAGGTAGATGTAACTATTATGTTACAGATTAGAAACCTGAGGCATGGGACTGTGATTTGATGCACGTAAAGTGCCCTGAACAGTTTCTGGTATGCACACATAATGTTCAAAAATGCAAGTGGCTATTAGTGTCACTTCCTATTAAATCTCACCATGAAATCATGTAGTTGTTGTTAAGCTTTAAGTCACAGCTCTCCCAAAATGTGAATGGTGGTTTTTTTGTCACTGATGGAGTTTGATTAATACTGTCCTGTTCATTTCCTTCCTGTGTTTTTCTTGGAAGTAATTCAAAACGCGTGTGGTATGAGAAGACTATGGCACTGATAATGAACCCAAGATAGCTCCTCTTCAAAAACACAAAGCAAATCACAGTGTGTGGTGCATTGTATCATGCTGTACACATTTGTACAACTGATGTGTAAAGGAATCAGTGTCATTCAGTCCAACTGCTAAGGCTGCAAAAATAAATGATGACAGAGAAATCAGTCTTTACCTATTACCCAGGATATAATGAGCATCTCCATCCATGAGAAGCAGGATGTTTTCATCCTGAACAGCTGTTTTGCATTATCTGTGCTGGTCTCATTAGGAAGGAGTTTGGTGCCTTCAAATCTGTCAGCTGCATTCATGACTAGCAGTCCCAGGAAAATGGTGAAGGAGGCTGCGTGGGCTACAAACTTCATGAATGGTCCACGCATTATCTTCCCCATCTGCCCGACACACACAAAAAGGAAATCTTAGCTTTGTTTCGTACATTTTGCAACACACACACACGTACATAAGAATATACATCTGTGTACTCAGTGTTCTCCTAAGGTAATTTCGCATGTATATTTATGTAACTAATGATAGAATAATAATTCTTTATACTATTATAAAGTTTTGATTATATTTCTCATCTACATATGCTGATATTCTGGGTTGATAATTAAATAAATTACCTTTCCTATTAAATAATATTTAAGTTCTTAAAATGTTATATAACTGACAAAATAATATTTTATTAATATAATAATGACAAAAGCAGAGCATAGTATCATCATGATTCATGAAAAGCAAACTGATTCAACAGGTATGAAGCACTGAGGAAGCAGCAATGAAAGTATTAAACTGAGTGTACTTTACAATGCACAGATGCTTACTTAGAAATTTGCCTTGCTTAGTGTCCTCGTGTATATTTCATTGACATGGGTACAGCCAAGCACCAAGTGATGTCACTATGTTGGTGATGTTGTAAATGGAGTAAAAGTCATGAGTATCAAGAAGAAAACTCCCCAACGGAGGAGAGGACAGCAGGGCACTTTCCATAATGCACTGGGACAATATCCCGGAATGACCCTGGATTGAAAGTCTAACAATTTAGGTTCGAGTTCCAGTTTCATTCCCTCATTAGCTGAGTGGCAATTAGTGAATTTCCTAAATTATGTGAAAATCAGATTCTTCATATGAAATATGGAGATAATGAAAGCTCTTGTTCCTCTATAGTACAGGACTCATTTCCATCTGAGATGCACACACTCTAGCAGGAGCTGAGGGGTGGTATGTGTACAGGACATGTCCTAAGGGCTCTCTGCATATCTTTCTTCCAATGGCTTTTCAAATCAGTTTATTATTATAGAAAAATTTATAAATTAATAACACAGACAACAATACAGCCAGTATTTGTTATGTGTCAAGTACTGTTTTAAGTGCTTGACTTTGCTAACTCAAGTCATCATTACAGTCCAAAGGGGTAGATGCTATTAAAATGCCCATTTTACAGATAAAAACAAAAACAAAAACTAATGAAGTGAGGTCCAGAAACTAGCTTAAAAGTGACACAACTCATAAAGGTAGAACTGGAATTTGAACCCAGGTATTTTTGTTTCAGAGTTAATTTGGTTTGCAAAACAATTTCATACGTTATCATTAAGGTACATGTACAGGTGTATGTAAATTCTTACAGAAAATAAAGAAGGTTCTTTTTAAGTCAGTATACTATAATAACTTTATATGGTGCCAGGTAGGTACTAGACTTATTGCGGGATCACTTTGTAAGTTACATAAATGTCTAATCACTATGCTGGAGACCTGAAACTAATATAAATTGAATGTCAACTACAATTGAAAAAGGAAACAAATAAAATTTAAAAATACCAAAAAAGTAAATGCTATTGTGAAAAGAATGCAATCAATGTTCTCTGTTCCTATATGCCTTGTTTATATGGTTTTCAAAATCATAAAACTTAGAACTAGAAGGAATCATATAGTTCAGTCCCTTGTTTCTGGATAGTTCATATCTTATGCCAGATAGGACATCAGGATATTCGTGTGTATGTGTATGTGTGTTCGCGTGTATCTGTATCTTTCTATATACTTTTAAGCCAATAGATACATCTAGTTAGATTTATTGTAGAGCCAATCCAAAGTTAATTTGTAAAAATCTGCTATAAAAATGATCTCTAAAAACCATACTTCCATAAGAACGCTCATTAATTGACTCAAAAATGTATTTTTTGTTTTTGTTTTCTTAGATCCTGTATAAATAGAACTCTCAAATAATTAAATGAGGGCAAAGTTAAAACAAATGGAAAACAAAGTAAGCTTGATTTTCCTTTGCCTGTTGTCCTTAGCTATGCTTTTTTTAAAAAATATATAAACTGTTAACAAATTAATTAATGTTTTTAATTTATTTTTCATGGTGTTCTATGTGTACAATTTTAATTCTACAATGTTTTACATATGATTGATTTTAATCATGTATTACAGCAAGTTAAAATGTAGCATAGGATTTAGCAAGTTCCCATGGGAAAAGCTATTACAAATCTTAAACCAATTTTTTTGAAATTCTCAATTTACTTGACTGCTGTGGAAAACTAAGATTGGGGCAATGACTGTTAGCAGTGAAATGCATGGAAAATGTATTTATTCCCTGCCTTGTTCTAGAAGGAATCAGAGGCAGCCTTCAAAATACAAAATTACCCAAAACACGAGACAGCACAAATTACAACAGGAGAAGGAGAGGGTCAAAGGAGAAGAGGAAGAGAAAAGGTTGGGGACCCGAGCAGACTTGAGAATAAACAGCTCACATGAGAGTGGGCCATAGGTCTGAGAACTCTGGAACTTGGGTTTTGCTGTCCTAGACTCATCTAAAGTCAGCATCCACTAATTCAGGGCCGGGTATCTGATCTGTGTCTCACTCATGACCTGGCTTGCCTCCCTTCCTCATTGAGATACAGGCCCCAGGCAGTTTGCTGCTTATTAATGCTCTAGTTCAAAGAAAAGCAAGCAAACAAACAAGCAAACAAATAAAAAACAAAAAGTTGGTTAGCAAGAAACCATTATACAGTGGTGTGCTTGGATATTCACATCCTCTACTTCCTGTTACACATCACTGAGAGTTGTTTCTCTTTAAATTAAGGCAGATTTGGATACCAGGTAATGGACTTTAGGAATTCAAGTGAGTTACTCATTTTCATAAAATTTGTCATCTATATCTTCTGAGATGTAAATAAATTTCCAAAAAAATAACTGTAAAGAAGGGAACTCATCAGCTGACCAAGGTGAACAGTTGATATTCCTGGCAAATTATTGAGCAGAAGCATTGAAAGAAACATGTGCCTTTAAATATTACATGTCATATTCTTTCAAGTATTTCTTGATGACAAAACACCTAACTACCAAAAACCACTAGAAATAGAAAAGGGTGACGCTAACTTAAACTAAAATAATTTGAAATCACAGCATGACCTATTTTTATCGTAATGAGCATAAAACAATTAATTTTAGGTTACAGTGGAAAAAGAGAATAAAGACTAAAAAAAAAAGTTTCTGAAAGGAGAAGAAAGCAAACTTGAGGAAAGAAAACCAACTTTCAACAGAAATGGAACTCTGGTACGGTGCCTACAATTTGATCTGGCTTAACGTGAAGGGATGTACTGGAAATTTTTAAATATTTAAAATAGTACTGTAAATAAAACCATGAATATAGTTTAAACAATCTCCCTCTCTATAAAAAAATTAATTCTGTAACCTGCAAATAATGTTTATGTTTGTTGCTACATAGAAAATTGTAAAATGGATTCAATCATTGTGCTTCAAAGGCTAAATAATAGTTAGCAAAATAGATGTTAGACAGGAGAAAATAAAATACCTTCGTAGTGTCCTTTTCATTTGATTGTTTACCTCAGTGATCATAAATGAGGATGGAAAACAGATGCAAGAAAAAAGCACGGCAAAGGAAGAAGAATCGTGAAGGAAATCAGGTTAATTAGAATTCAATCAAAATTTAGGAAATGTGTAATTATAAAAACTGCCAAAATTATTCTCTGTCAAAACATCAAGCACTCTAGAGGCATTATGAATTTAAACTCACTGGATATGGGAAAAAATAATAATTCAGTTTAGAAAAGATACTATAATTTAACTTATCACAGAGTGATAATAAGGATAAATCAAAAACTCCACTTTTAATTCATCTCAAATCTCTGAAGAGTCAGGAAACCTCTGAGTAGAAGCAGAACAGACACTACATACATAGATGCAGCCTCGGTTCCACTGCGAGCAATTAAAACGTATTTTTTCAAAGACAAATAGAAATCTGTGATGCCTGTCAAAGAGGGAAGAGAAAATGACAACTTTCTAGAAGAAAAACTATGCTATTAATTGGTAATTCTAGTAAATGTCACTATTCTCATTTTGTTTTCCTCATTCATATTTTATTTAGAAGAGATTAAATTTGGCTTTATATATTTTAAGGGGAAAACAATCTGGGAGGATAGATTTTACACTCATGAGAAAACAGCCAGTTTTCATAGAACCAATTACTTCCACTGGAGATGATTACGAAGCTCTCACGGTAAAAGGTTTTTGCTGCAGCTTTTTACTGGAAGCCACTTAGAAAGGTTTCTACAACGCTAACGCACCAAATACGTGACAAAGTCATGAAACAGACTGTTGGTGATGGCAATACCTGTGTTTGCACCCGTGTGTTACAAATGTTTGAAAATGAATCATGGCTATGTTTAAGAACAGGAAGTGATTCAACTGACATTTCTGCACAGCACGTGAAGAGCTGGTCCGGCAGACATTTTAGCCGTATAGCTTCTGAATAATTATTTCAGTCTGACCCTCAGAGTTGTAACTTAAAACAGTTCCAGAAATGTGCTTGGAAAACATGGAGAATAAGATTGTTGGTAACGCAAGACAGACAAATTTTCTGTGCCTGTGATCAGAACTCAAACATCTGAACATTTTTCAAACTTGTTCTGTCACACTAATGGTAGGCTAGGTCCATTTGAGCATATTTTCACCAAATCCTGGCAGATAGATTTTGCTTAAAAAAACAAACCAAAGCAAACAAAAAACAGAATTTCTTTGTTGTTGGGTTATAATGTATTCTGTCTCTAAAATAAATATTCTTTACTGAAACAAGAATTACATGAGTATTTATATGACTGCCCTTTATTTAAATTAAGATTTTTCTGGTTATATTAGCTAAAAAAATATAAAACAAAAATTTTCATACCAAATTTTGCCACAGAAGAAATAGAGGAAACATGTTCATGTTTTAAGATGTTATTTGAAATATTTGCTCAATTCATACTATTAGTTCATTTAAAATTATAAAAATATATGAATCATCACTCTGTCATATAATTAAAACTGTTAAAATATTGTATGTAAAATGCAATTAAAAATTTTAAAAATATAGATATGCATAGGCATGACTAGAGAGAAGACAAAAAAAGCCAATATACTAATATAGTAACTGAGGTTTCCTTTTACATATTAATAGTGGTGATATTTAGCTCAATTTTCTCTTCTTTCCATTTCTTTCTCTATTTCCTAGCTAATATGGGTTATTTTTACATTAAAGGCAATAAGATTATTTAAATCCTACTCTCTGACCTTCCTAAAATTTTCTTTGGAGAAATAGAATTTCCTCTGTGTAACTGGCTCTGACATATTCAACTAGACGTACGTCTAGGAAATAATGGAGATCCAGATTTGACAGACATACCTTGCTGCATGGAGCGAACCAGTAAATGAGAGCCAGGAAGGGCAGTCCCACGGCAACGGCGAGGACTACGAGGAACTTGACCGCCATCGTTTGCTGCCGCAAACCGGAAAGGTTCTCGTACCATATGGAGAGGAGCTGCTGTTGACAGTTTGGATGAGCTACAAACTAGCAAGACAGTGACAAAACATTTCAACAGCTTGATTAAAGTTCAACATACACAATTTTCCTGTGTTCTAATATTTTGGTCTGTGCTTTTCCATGAAAAACATTGTTAGAATTAAGGAATAAACTTAAAACATCTAGTTGACAGACTTAAGCAAGATGGCGGCCTGTTCAAATACGTATTCTATAAGTTAGAAGATTCCAATTTGTCAAGCATTCCCTTTATGACAAATGGGCTTTCTTTCAAAGCATAAAAACATTTTTGGAATTTAATATTATAAAAGGATTCATTAATGTTTTACACAAGGATTTTTATAATTACAAGTTTTTCCCGTCTGGAAGGAGCAATGTAAAGACCCTTACAGTGCAGATGTCTAAATACTTTTCTAGGCTCTGATCAAGATGCTGCAGTAGGTAAATGCTGTGCTTTCCTCCTCTTGTGACCACACCAAAATTACAACTAAATTATAGAACAGTCATCATTGAGAATTGCCTGAAGTCTCATTGAACAGAAACCCTATAACTAAGGATATTCAGAAGTAGCAACTTCAAGACTGGCAGAAAAGTAGGAGACATGGAACGGGCTGTCCCAGACCCACCTGTGGTGGTTAAAAATTAGGAGGTATATCTCAGGTGTGGAGTTCCCTTTTGAAGAGTGGGGTGTTCCAGCCCCATACAGGCTTCCCAGCCCAGGGTTCTACTGCCAAGGAGAGAAGTCCCCACAACTTCCGGCTGAGAATACCAGCAGAGATTATGGCTGAGTGAGACGAGGGTAGCTGTAGTTTCAGGCACTCCTCTTAAAGGATCCACGAATGAACCTACTCTCTCTGAGCTCCTGTGCTGGGGCAGCAGCTCAAAAGGCACCAGAGGCATACTGGTAGGAAGTGAATTATCTGGCTTTAGGGTAAGTGCTGGAAGGGCAGCTTTCACCCAGAAAGAGTGCCGGCAGAAACCACTGTTCCTTTGCTGAACCGACCCTACCCAGTAAGTGAAAGCAAGTGGGCACCACGTCTGCATTTCTATCAACCTGGCTAGTGATACCCTGAGATACAGCCCCATTTAATTCACAGGCCCACCTATTCCACTTGCAGTGATTTTTCCATACAAATGGTCTGTCTTAGCTCATACTGTGGACTTTTGACTAAATACTCTGAAAGGTTCACAAACCCCAAACAAGCAGCATCTGGCCTCAGTGGACCCCAAATCTCTTGCTTAGCAGTACCCAAGCCTGACACTAGTGGCAGCTGGCCTCAGATCATAGCTTAGCATCTTCCAGGCACTTCCAAGTCCAGCACAAATGGCAACCATCTGAAGATCACTTTACAACTCACCCCAAGTGGCCCTAGGCAGAGCACAGGCAGCACTGACCTTGGCCTGCAACTGAGGCCCTCCCAAGAGGCCCCAGAACCAAAATGCCCAGTGGTTATTTTCATAGAGCACCACCCAACCATCTCCACAAATGACACCCCCAAAGGGCAGACTGGGCAGGCACCAGACACCTGCTAAAGTGAATCCTGCTCCATGGGGTTAGCTCTTGAATGACAGGTCCTCCACTGTTGTCATGGGCAGTCCTCACAACCAATCAGCCACAGGATCCATCCTTCCCACTGATGTGCAAAGAGCAACCAAGGCTCACCCACAATAGGAAGGCACACACAATCCATGCAAGGGATACACCTGCAGCACCTGGCGAAGGTGACCAGGGAGATTGTTCCACTGGGTCCCATAGGACACCTACTACATAAGGCCACTCTGCTAAGACTGGGAGACATAATAACTCTACCTAATACATAGAAACAAACACAAGGAGGCAGCCAGGATAATGGGAAGACAAAAGAAATATCCCAAATGAAAGAACAGAACAAAACTTCCAAACAAAACGAAACAAAGTGGAGACAAGTAATCTACCACATGCAGAGTTCAAAGATTGGTTCTAAGGATGCACAGTGATCTCAGTGAGAACTTCAACAAAGAAACAGGAAACATAAAAATGGAGATATAAAATGGAGATGTGCCTATGAGTTTGTTTCACATATTTATTTTTAAAATAATCTCTATATAAGACAGTAAGCAATGCTATTTAATACACAAAAAGCAACAACCCAAAATAAAAAATTAGTAAGGAATATTAACAGGTTAGAAAAAAAACAGGTAAGATAAAGTAATTACAAATAATTCCTAAGGATGGTTAACCTCTAAAATAATTAAAACAAGATAGTATGTTTATCATCTCAGAATGGTAAAGTTTAATAATACCCACCGTTAGCAGAAGAAATAAGCTCTCTCATACACCATTGGCCTGTGTAAACTGGTGCACCTTTTTTGAAGGAAAACTTAGCAAATGTTTTGATATCAAAAAATAAAAACGTGCCATATTAATTCCACAGCTGGGAATTTTGTGTACAGATAAAACTTCAACTAAGCTCTATAAACAAGTATGTTTACTGGAGCATCTTGTAATAGCAGTAACAAACCTAAAGAAAATAGTGAATACCTTTAATTGGAAAACCAATTAAATGAACAGAATATGTAACAATGCAGCCTTTAAAAAGATGAAATGGATGTTTATTTACTGGTATGTGAAGATGTTCAAGATGTAAATTTGTGGAGAGAAACATAATAGTGATTAACTACTTTCTGTAAGAATAGAAATGATAGGAAGAGGATATGGGAAATTTACCATAAGCATGCATTATTTTTATTATAAAACTTAGCTTTAAAAGCCTTTTTTTAAAAGGTATCTTACATAACCTAAGAAAGCAGTCAAGAATTGGGGGAGAGGGTTACTGCACGAAGACAGAGGCAGAAATATTCCACAAATAAAGATACAGTTGGAGGAGATTAAAATGCACTAAGGAAGGAATTGGAATACTACAACAAACAGGAGAATAAGGTTGGGTCTCAAATAATGATGTTCCTATCATAGAACACCTGCTTTGTAATTTAGGCACACAAAAGTCATGGTCTTGTCATTAGTTTAGTAAAGAAAGTGGCAATCACTGGATACACGGATCCAGATTTTAAAGATCGGCATTCAGGGCAGGTTAGATGCCTCACAACTAGGCTCTTCGGATTCATTAGAGAACCTGCCTAATGGAACTGTTTATTAGAGGAACCCAGCTCAATTTAACTATGCCAATCCTTCACCATTTAGCACCAGTAAAAACTGAAATGATGCAAACAGGCTTCATGCCTGACCTTACTTTTTTCACTTCATATTTAATGGCAAGTTTCAAACGGCTGAGATTTGGACGACCGTGGTCTCCACCACTGTGGTGTATTTCCACATCCCCATTCAGAATGGCCTCTACTTCTTCGGTATTTCTGCACAGATCAAGGAGTCCAACAACAAAATCTTTGCACTGCATTGACAGTTTTTTGTAGTCATTCTAGGAAAGACAAAGCAAAACAAAAAATCCGTAATGTACAAGTAGCACCATTTACTATGTGACTTGGCTGAATTCATTAGACTTGGCTTGTAGAGAAAAATATTCTTTTTTGGATTTACTGTTCTTTTAACTTGGCTTCATGGCTGTTCTGCTGAATGATCTCTAAAATATCTTACTTAGCACTACAAAGATTTTCTTCATATCCCAACAAAAAAAAGTTTTGTCTAAGGCATAATCAAAGTCATCAAAAAGTAGGGTACTGTGCCAAACCCACCTATTGATTGAGGAGAAATATAAAGTAAGCATCTTTTCCCATACATCATATCTTAACGTTCAGAACTTCATCAGCTAGGCACATAATATACATTTGATAAATCTCTGGAAGACTTTGTTAACTGTGTTGGCTAACTTGAGAAACACAGGACATTTGGAGACGTTTCAGAGAAAAACAAACTATTTAATAAATTGTTATTGAGGAAATTGATGTGCCAAGCACAGGGTCAAAAGGCAAATCTAATATAAAGTCTGCAAACTGAGATTCTTCTCTTTGGAGAAAAGAAAGTTTAATGAAAATGCTTTCATTGTAACTTACTGCAGATGACCTCGTAATATGCTGGGAAAATTTTACACAGCACAGGTCGTATTTAAGCACCAAAGCTCACGTCAGACTTACATACAGCATGTATTCACATCTTTATCCAGATGTTTCTAATATTTCCTTCCTCTTTAAATCTCTTACATTGAAATAAGACCATTTATAACCCAACGTTAGTCAAGAAAACCTATTGGCTAGAGCTTGCTGCCCTGCAAGTGAATTATATTAGATCATTTAATCTTCCCAGTCTCTTGCTCTATTAGGTTAAATAATGTGTCCAAGACCATGTAGTCATTGTCAAAATCAGGTTTTAAACCTTATTCTGTTTGGCCGCAAACCCTTTGCCTTTAAGAATTATAGCACTTTGTATCTTCTGTGTTAAATGCCTTCTATTTTTATCTTGAAGAACTGGGAGGCAATCAGGACAAATACTATTCCCATTTTGCACACGAAAAATCTAACGTCCCCTGAGGTCACAAGTCTTCAGTGGCAAAGCGTTCTCTTAAAGCCAGTTTTGCAGATTCAAAGTTAGTTGTCTCCTCCATCCTCAATCCACCGATGTGTTTTAGGATGAAGGGTGAATAGATGCCTTGGAAAGATTGAAAGAGGTAGATGTTGGAGAAATACGATTGGCTCTGGATGCCAATCAATAAGGTAAAATTTGGGGAAGTCTATTTGGAAAATAGCTTCATACTGGGTATGTGTAAAGCACCTACTGGGGCTCCTCTCTGTAAGTCATGCCACGTATCGACCTTTCAATACAGTTCAGTAACTTCTAAACAGGCAACAGTTTGCTTACTGTAGGTCCAAACACATTCGTTAAGAGCAAATTGGTAAAACAAATGTATGTCTTCGCTGAGAATGGTTCAAACTAGTTCTAAACACGTACGTGGTCAGATAGTATAACTGAGTTACAAGAAAACAACTGTACCCCTTCAATGAAATAGTTAGTTAGGGTCGTGGGGACAAACTTTGGGGTGTGGAAATGCAGATGTTGGGCATGTCCCACTATACTAGAGTATGGTAGTGGGAGCTTGAGCCTTTAGAGCTAAATATGCCTGTAATCAGGTCTCAGGTCTTCCATTTTTAGCCATGTGACCTTACATAAGTTAACACCACTGTATAAGGAAGCGGCTATTATTGCTCTCACTTTACAAATGAGAAAACTGAGACTTTGTGAAATTAAATAAGTGTTAACAAGATCATACACGCCAAGTTCATAGCATGGTGCTGAGCATTTATTTTGCAAGCATTCAATAAAACATAATTTTATTTTATTTTATGTCATCGAAGGTAACATCTGAAAACCGATAAAAATGAATTAAAAAAAAAAAAAACAACAGATGTCACCCCAATAAGTCTAACAATAAAAATGAATTAAAAAAAAAAAAAGAAAAGAAAACCGGCCATTTCTTGACATTGGTACAATCCCATGAGCTATGACAAAATCTAATGCACCAAGCTCTCTTGTATGTGTCACTCAATTCCAGACGTAGCCTTCATCATTTTAAAGTAAAATATGCTATCGTCCAAATCAATTCTGTCTAGAACTTTAAAAAGGCTTGTGATAAAACAAGAACATGAGCCACCCACTGTGGGGGTAACACTTAGTAGTAGAAGTCAGATGGACTGAAAGAGTCAAGTGCAGGTAAATACCTGTTTCCAATTTACTGATAATTCTCAAGATACATTCTCAAGAAAATAAAAAAAATAAAAAAATAAGACTCTGCTTTTAGAAATACGTGCTTTCTTTTTCACCCTGGGAATCCATTCACAAATGTTTTCATATTTTAAGTTCTCTCACGTTGACACGTAAACTCACTTATTATGAAATGTCGGCAGTAGCTTATTAGCCACATGCAGCCCTGGGATTTTTCTTCCTTGAAAGGAACAGTGAAGCTGGCAGGTTGATTTAATTCTGGGTCACGTCTCTGGGTCACACCCCGACACCATACACTACAAATTAGAAGTGGGTGCTCATCTACTAACCTTTGAGATGAAAGAGATGACTGATAGCAGGCTAATAGAGCAGAGTTTAGAAATTATACGACATAAAAATGTCCCTGTTAAAATGATCTTTTCAAAGGGTCACCTTAGTTGGATTTTACATAGTAGAAGAGATGTTAAGGTCTGGAATTTAATGTCTGGCTCTTCTTTCTGAATAAAGAATGACGTTTGCTTCACAGAAATGAACAGGGGAAATGTCAGCCTTACTTCTCACTAATCGACCTTCTGGGATTTGGAGGAGGGCAGGCCTAGGTTCAAAACTAGACACAACCACCTTACTAGCTGTGTGACTTCGGACAAGTGACTTAATCTCTAAAACCTTCAAATCCTTGTGTGTAAAATGAGGAAAACAGGAGTGCCCATTTTGGGGGTCTTTGTGAAGATTATACCAAACAACAAATGCCAACTTCCTGGTAATTGTTATGATTATTATTGTTTTCAATATTTCATAACCAATAGTCAGGTATTCACAGCCCCTCATCACAAAGTTTTGCTAACAAATACAAAGGCATGTTGGGATTCCGGGCTAGCACCTGAACATACATTGAAAATAAAACAATTATTCGTTCTTGGGTTCTTCCAACAAACATTCTACCTACCAGTTCTGTGATAGATACCATACTCTTACTAAGACATCTGTTTTGTAAAATGGTACTTAAGTATTACTTGAAAATTAAGGTAAATATAGAATACTATTATCTATTAGTCAGCCATGCATGCTTTTGGGGACCACGTGTAATGCTAGGTCTTTTCTATTCCTCAGAATAGCTGTCACTAATGTCACATGGATCACTGAGTTCTGTCATAGCTGATGTTGTGATCATTAGCAAAGCATTTACATAGCACCAACTATGTGGGTTTGTGAGGGACATAAAAATTAATTAGACCCTATTTCAGAGAAAGAGTGAAGACCTAAGATAAGATTTCAAATGGGAATTAAAGCCATTTTCCTAGATATGTCAGATGCTACTGACTTTTATGTTGATCGGCCATCGTCAGCGGCTATGTATTTAACTTAATAGTATTTGATAACCAGCTTTTATTGTTCCCTTCGCATAGAAATTCTCAGATTCCACTGAAGCCCAGAAGCTTGGAGAGCAGCAATGAAGTAAACATGTGTTTTCAGGGGCTGAGGGCTCTTATGATGCAAATTGCTGCACTTAACTTCCCTCCTTAACTGCTGACCAGCCTCCGATCTAAAATTTTGCCAGGATGAGATTTTTCCTGTCCATCTATTTCAAACTAGGATAGGAAATTCAAAGGCAAGAACATACACACATCATACACTTTAGGAGCATTTATTTGTTTACATATCTGCCTCTCCTGAACAGATTCAAATATCCTTCAGAACAAGGACTATATCTTACTCATCTTTGAGTGCTCACATCCTAGCCTGGTGTGTGGCAATAGTAGGCAAATATTTTCTTGAATGATATAAAGAAAGGAACATGGCTGGGTAGAAAACATACGTGGATTTTCATTCTTGTTCTGCTATGTGACCTTAGAAAGTTTACTTTATTTTCTGGCCTTCTGCTAATTTCCCCTAATGGCAGAGAACTTAAAATGCAGCTATATCAGAAAGTTAGAGGGTTCAACACTTAGAATAATTCATGAAGTTCAACTCAGGTGCATTTCCTCTCTCCTCTTTGGTCTGGATCCCACCCCTTCTGATGTGGTCATTCTGCCTTGTAGCCTACTTGGCCCTTAGCTACAAAGTCACATCCTTCATCACCCTGCTAAGGTCTGATACAGCCACACTGCCTTTCTGTTAACAAAAACTACCCTTCTGTTCAGTCACTTTCTTAGAGGATATTTCTCTTTCAAACAGTGACACAGGTTTTTTTGAACATGTGAATACCAGAACATAGCAACGGTTTAAAAACAGACACGGTGGGAGTTTCTTCCCCATTCTTAAAGTCCACAGCAGAGGCATCTGGAGGGCCGTGTGCATGTTTAGGCACAGAACCCTAGGAAAATATAAAGAATCTGGCAAAGCTCCAGAAAAGCCACTTACCCCAAATGACAGAGAAAAGGATAATCCCTAATGTATAAAAGAGGTGATTTTGAAGGTAACTAAAAAAAAATTGTCACCAAAAACAACCTAAAATATAAATAGGTTCAAAAAAGTTTTAGAGACGTAAGTCATAGGTACATATTGAGATACTAAAAAAGGAATTAGAAATTTGGGAGAAGGCATTTGCTGAAGGCAAAGCCATCCCTGGTACTGATCTTATCTGCAAGATAATTCTACCTTATCTGATCTTAATTTTGAGTCCAGGCAAGAAGCCAGGAGTTACATTCTCTTTAGTATCAAAAAAAAATTAAAGTTCTGGGTGTTCCAATTTTTTTTTATTGATTTGGTATTTGCTGCAAAAGTTAGTTAGGCTTAGCTCAAGTTTAAGTTTAAGATGGCTGAGGTTTCATGTTACCAAAGCAAAAAATTATTGATAAAAATTCAATATAAAAATGGAATTTGAATGGGTGAAAAACTTTTGAGTATGTTTTCTCCCCATTCTCTTTAAAGACCTGCAGTTCCTCAGCCCTACTGGTTTTCTTTGTATTCCTGTGGCTCCATCTAATTGTTAGATTTCTTTTTTTTTTTAATTTTTTAATTTTTATTTTTTTAATTCATTTTTATTGTTAGACTTATTGGAGTGACATCTTAATTGTTAGATTTCTCTACTCTGGTCCCATTGTCACCTCCGCATGAAGCCAGCTACAGACCTAGTGATATGGGTACTAAATGCAATTTGTTCAGTAGAGGATTCAAGGCCAAGACTAAAAATTGCCTGAAGACTCAGAAGCAATTCCTCTGGCATCTTTTGTCAATGGACATAGATTATTATGGCAGTGGAGAATTTGGGAGGAGCTTAGAGCAACAATGTGCTAGAGCTTACAAAATCTTTGTGAAAGATCTCATTCTCTGACTCCTAAAACAGGTTGCTTGCTTTCAGAGATATGTGGAGACTTTGCAAGGGGCCATAGAACATTGATAGTTTCAAGGGAATTCATTTTCAGATTCTTCCCTTTCCTAAAACTGATCTCCTTGAAAATAGATCTTTTGCCCCTTTACAAAAGAATTTCAAAAAAAAGAATTCCCCACTCTCACCCACTCATGTAGCAAAAAATGAGTCCCCCTTTAATGATTATTCTGGGTACCACAGACCCTGAGGGGTTTCTGAATTCCCCTTCCCTAATACACATTCTGTTGCAGATAAAGCTTAGTGATAAAAATACAAATGCTTGTTCACGTGAGGATGTTCTGAATTTAGATGTACTCCTATGCTTCAGTGCAGTGATAGGAACAACGATCATTTTTATTCTCATTAATGTCACCACTTCATTCGCCAACCATTATCTAAGAGTGCATCACTCTTGGGTGAGAATCCAGTGACAAGATGGCAAAAAAGGCAACAGCAGGAAATACTGAATGCCAAAATAATGCTTTCATGTATTTAAATGTAAGTGATTCTTGTAAACTATCCTTAACACCCATCTCTAAGAATCGTCATTAGCTAGAAAGAAAAGCAAGTCAAACGGGCAAGGCAGACAAGATTAGTGAGGATGATTCCTTTTAATGTGACTTGGAATTGTTTCCAGGACTCAAAATGTTCGCAGGACATTGGCTAAAACACATGCGTAGAGCTTTTATGTGATTTCTTTCAGATTCAGTGTGTGTGATTTAGAAAGGTAGTTATCAAATCATATCATGTATTTATGCCACCTCCAGTCAACCCTCTTTAGAAATTTATACATTATTTTAAAAACATAAGTAATATACCAAGATATTTTTAGCAAAATATACCTCTTTCTTTCATTAAACACATAACAAAAATGTGACAATGATTCATCCAACTAAAAATTCATTTCCAGTATGAACTGTGTCATATAGTCAATATTTATTTTTCAGAATTTGTAGTTATTTTTTGTTTTGAACAATGGTGTTGAATTTATGTAGTTTTGCTGAAATGCAGAAATAGATGCAACAATAACTCCAAAATATTTTTAATACCCAGAGCCTCATGATCACTGGAAATAAAAAATTCTAAAATTTCATATATATGTCTTATATATACATATATAGTTCATATACACATATATAGGTATATAGATAAAATTTCACATATATATAGTAATTAGAAAAGACTGTAATAAAAAGTTATTACATTAGGAATCTTATTTGTGGAGGAAATTAGACTGGAAATAATAAACTCAAGGAGAGGAAGGAAAGATGCAACTATTCTGAATACTAAGAAAGAGGTTGCTCACGATTTTTAAAATAGGTGATGATGGGCATCAAATCATTACAGCATTTAGAGGCCCCTGGATACATATGAAGGAGCGATTTAAGAGTTCTATTTTAATGTCAATGCTCACCTCATGCAGAAAGTATACATGCATCTGTCTCTCAAGTCAAGACTGGCTTCCTTCAGCTCGTTCATCTTTCTGAACTCAACAGCAACTGTCACCATGCCCTGAATACAGAAAGTGTTTTACGGGAGAAAGGAGGTGGAGTTTAGAGGACAGCGTACCTGGATTCTGATCCCAGCTCTGTCATTTACCAGAAGGTGATCTTGGGCATTACTTAACCTTTTTATACCTCATTTCTCCATCTGAAAAGGAACTCATATCTTCTCAAGGTTGTGATAAAGATTAGACATCATAAATGTAAAATGTCTAGTATATAGTAGAGTTATCTCTAAATGGCTGCAATCACAACTTGCACTCCATATAATTATAACCAAGTTTGTTCAAAAACCATAAAATTACCTACTGTGCAGAGTAACTAGCACACAGTGGAAGCTTGTAAATATACTTTGGCTTCGACTTGTAGAGGGTGAGAAGTCCTTATTGTTAAAGACCTACCTTGAACTCTTTCTCAATGTTGGCCAGCACTGCCAGCTCATTGCTAAGTTCTAAAGCTGTCATGACTGGATCTTCGCTAGACAATGACAGGTAAGCTGGGCTGGCCAGTCCTTTATATGCATTAATCCTAGATCTGGAGTGGCTAAAGGAGTCATGCTTCTGTTTCTGGTTGCATTCGCTGCACTTGCAGAAATAGTCATGAGGCCGTTCAATCCGAGCACCCTTACGCAAGAGGGTGTGCACAATTTCATATTCCTGGCAGTGAGCAGCCAGAATGATTGGAGTCACATCATGAGAGAACCGTGTCCCATCTTCATCATAGGCATAAAAATCATCCTGCTGGAGTTCAGACTGGCTGGGGCTGGTTGCTAACCTCTTTCCTTCAGCAAAAGCTGGATGACTGAGAATGGCTTCCACAATCCGAACATAACCCTTACTAATGGCCAGAAGCAAGGCGTCCCCAACACGAGCGAGATTTTCTTTCTTGAGTAGAAGTTCTGTAATTTCCAGATGCTCATTGGCCACAGCCAACTGCAGGGCATTCTGGCCCATGTAATCCACACAGTTAACATTGAGCGAGAGACACTCTTCTAGCATCTTCCTCACCACTGGGATGTTGCCATATTCAGCTGCATCTAAAAAGCGTTCCTCCTCAACAGATAGGCTGGTTGAATGATCATTAAACATATAAGCTGGTCCTCGGTTAGCTAACCTTCTCCCCTTCTCACGAAGAATTGTCTGCCGCCGGTGGGCCAGTCTGTTGTCGGTGCCTCGGCTGTAATACAATAGAAAGATTGTGAACAAATCATATTAAGAGCATTTTAGTGTGCCAAATGACTTGCCATCTAATGCAATCCTCAAATATTTTAAATGATTTGCCATCTAATACAGTCTTCAAGTATATTAGATGTTGTCTCATGGTCTTTAGCCCAACTATAATATAAAATGAAGATGCATTTATTTGTGAATGGATTCCAAGAACTTCTCCTTTAAGAAAGCCAAGGCCTTAGCATATTTCAACATTCCTACTTGGGGTGAAGACTCTTACAATTCCCGTCATCTTTCTGTGCCATTCACATTAGAGATTAACATGAGTTTTACAACCAAAGATAGTATAGACATAAGAAAGAACAATCATCAGTCACCATTATAATACAGAGTATGAAGATATTTTTTAAAAAGTAGAAAAATAGCAAATCTCTTCAAGTCAATACATACATATTGAGTCTCTCCAATGCCAAGGCCCAGAAAAACCAATGGTGAAAAAAAAAATAGAAACTTTTCTGCCCTTATAACTTTTGTAGTCTAAAGAGAGACTGGGCAATTAGCATATATCAGCTGTTCAACTGTCATGATAAACATATAGCAGGGCCATCTAACCAGCTTCTAGAAGAAAGTGACATACTAAAAGTGGAAGGACGAGTAGTAGGAGTCGGGGAGAATGTGTTGGGGAGAGTGGGACAGGTGCAGGTAGAGAGCTTTCTCCAGCAGGAGCGATCAGCTAGATGCAACAGCTTAGGTTTTATAAACAGGGACCTGTAATGCTTGAACTCTACTAGGTGTTGTTGTAAAAGTTATGGGAAACTTGAGAAAATGGTGATCAAGGAACTAGGCGGAAAGGAATTCTTCTGTGATAAAGACAGTTTTAAAAGAGGTGTGCAGCCTTCAACGTGGGCCTCCAATCTGTGACAAGTGATTCCTCCTCTAATAAAACTGCTACAATGGGCTTTTTTTTTCTTTATTGAGTCATAACTTTATGTTGGAAAGTCTTTTTGAGCTTGAAAGTCTCAAGCCTTATTGTTATCACTAACTGGAAACCCAAAAAGAACAAGTTCCTGCAGAACAGGGAAAGGCCAGGTTATAGGGGAGCCTGAAAGGGGGGAAAAGTTGTGATTGATTACTGATGTCATAGATGCCCCCTCTATAAATGTTCCGAGGGCCCACCCTCTTTAAAGACCATCACAAACTTCCCAGCATAAAGAGAACTTAAATAGATCTCAAAACCCCAAAGCCATTCTCCCTTACGATGTGGCCAGACCGGGCCTGAAGAACCTAAATCTCTTTCCCTCCTAGTCCTGATCCACCTTGATGCCAAATCTCCAGACAATGTTGTCTGTGGTAGTGTGATGCTTCAATTAGCAAAATTTCAGCAACTCAGATAGGTTATGGTTCTCCAAGGAGCTTGCAGAGTATGCTGCCATATCACAAGTGGATTTTCATTTAGCAGTGAATCCTTTAGCCATCTAAGACCTTTTCATAACCAACCATGCTGATGTTTTATAAAGAGACAACTTTGTAAAGGCCATGAAGGGCCAATAGCCAGACATACGTTATAATACTAATAATTTCTAAGATATATCTTTAGATAATGTATATATGACTTTTATTAAATAATAAAGAAGAAATGTCTACAACTATTTTGTTTTCAATAGCTATTGTTTTGTTTTTAATTCCATTTTTAATGTTATCAAAGTTACCCATGTGCATATTTTAAGGACTCTATATGCTTGTTACAAAAAACAGCAGTCCCTTATTCTTCATTTTCCCTATTTCCAGATCCCCAAAGGCAATACATGTCAACTAGATCAGCGGATATTTGACTATTTAAATCCTTATATCCACGTGACTTGGTAATACTGCTACTTCTTCATTTTCTAGGTTTAGCATTATCTAAGGGTTTCTCATTACAAAAGGTTAGGATTTAGTTCACTTTCACAATCTCCCACCATACCTTTAGACGCTCCTCGCAAACACACCCAGGTAGACACACACAAATATGCTTCATGGTCCCTTATCATTCCAGTAGAGTTATATCATAACTTCTGTCAGAAAACTACACGTATTTACACTGTGACAATGCAAATGCTAGTCATAGCTATGACAGGTAGTATAGTATGGTGTCTTTTCTGGTACAGCTTCCCCATGTCCTGAAACCCAGTAGTTAAAATTCTCTTTCTGTATTCATATGCTTAATGTTCTAGGTACTTATGATGAAGTCAGCAACATTTTCTTCTTCAATGTAAATCTTCTTTCAATACATTCAACATATTGTGTATTTTCTCAAATTTAGCTTCTTGAAGTATCTCTTCTGTGGCCTTCCAAACTGCTAATCTGGACTGGTGGCTGTCTAGACTGATGAATGTATATTGTCTTTGGACCTTCCTTTTAGCATTATCCCAAAGATTTTTTTTGGTATTGGGTTTCTCATTTTCTGTATCACAGATCCTCCTTTTTCACTCCTTAGTTTATTCCCTTGTTCTAATACAGCACATCCTCCAGCAGCTGACTAAGAAGACATACACAGGACATATATTTTGGAGATTTTGCATGTCCAGAAATGACTTTGTATTATCACCAACCTTAATTGGTATTTTGGCTGGGTAGAAAATTCTAGGTTGACAATAATTTTGAAAGCCTTGTTCTGTTAGATTCCAGTTTTTGTAGTTGCTACTGAGAAACATGATTCTGGGTATTCTCTTGGTCTCTGATGACCTGAAATTACCTAACATTTTTATTGGAGGGAATTTCTTTTCCTCCATAATCCTGGGGACTCAGTAAACCTTTTAATCTAGAAAAATATGTCCTTTTCTGAAAAACATTTTTGACTTATTTTCTGATAATTGTGGTTCTTGCTTTCAGTATTGTTTCTGGAACTCCTTTTTGGCTGCTGAACATTGTGGAATTCTTCTTTAATTTTCTTATCTTTTCTTACCTATTTTCCAACTATTTAATGTTTTGCATTATAGTGTGGAGTGCTTCTTTAATTTTATCCTCTAATAATATCTTTTGAAAATTTTTTCTGCTGTTACGTTTTTAGTTTTCAAGAACATCTTTTTGTTCTTCAGCTGTTTCTTTTAAAAACACCTTTTCTGACTTCAAAGACACACTGTCTTCTCTTATCTAATTCTGGAGACATTAGTGATAAAGACTATCCAGATCAGAACACTTCAGAGAATTTACTCCCAAGTTACTTTTTTATGTGCTTTGTTCTATTTTATATTAGAGTTTTTCTTCAAATAGCTAGTAATCCTTAGTAGATATTCTTTTCCATTTTTAAAAAACTAATTATTAATTCTCAGGTTTTCTTCAAAGAGAGTGCAATTTTCCCTAAGAATTAACCAGACTCTAATGTTGATGCTGGCGAAAGGTGATTCTTAGAGGTGAGTTCCCAGAAGAGGTAGGATGGATGAGGTAGAAGAGACACGAAGTCATCAAAGATTTTTTTATATGAGCAATCATCCATCATCTTCCATCTGAAATTCTGAGCTCTCTTCCTCTCTGTCACTTTTCTGGCTTCGAATAACCTCTTTAGCCTTTCACTTCCTCTCTTGTCTTCTATATATATTATTTTCTGTAGTTTCTATTATAGACATGAGAAAGTAGGGGGAGGAGAGGTGTCTGATGAACATTAATAATGCTTTGAAAAAGAAAAAATGTAAAATTAAGAAAGAAAGTGCTAAGATCAGGGGATTTATAAAAATGAGATAAAAGCACAGAGAATGAGAACTTGCAAGCAAAGTTCTCCTGTAACTTAAAAAATAAAAGACACAATTAATACAAAATATTACGAAGTACCAAAAGAGTAAGAATCAAGCCAGTTTTTTGCTCTTTTTCTTCCTAAAAGTGGGAGAAATAATTATTCCAGCCTTTGTCACAGGATTACTTCTGGGATCAATTAAAAATATAAATGTGGAAAGTGCTTAAATTGTGTTTTATTGTTTTTTAGAGCTATAGGAATGTGCATTCATATGAACAAGGAGGACACTGATTTTATCATCTTGCAGCTGTTATTCAATTAGAAGACCCATGAAAAGGCAAGAACTGTAATGGGAATTGATATAAATCATTTTTGTCTTTTTAAAGAAAGAACAAATATAATCAGTAGCTTCACTCATCTCTCAATTTTTAATCTGGTTTCCAAAATTCTATTTGTTCATATAATATCTCTAAATTTATACTGAAGTGGAATAAGCCTGAGTTGTGACAGCTTTAATTCTAAAATAATAAAATAATGATTTATGATTTAAATGAGTAACAGCAAATTCTATTTTAGGAAGCCACTAATCTATAACTCCCATCCTTTTCAAAGGACAGCAAAAAATGATATTTGCAAACACTTCCAATAAGGGACTAATATCCAAAATATATGAAGAATCATACAATTCAACAACAAAAAACAAACAATCCAATTTAAAAATGGGCAGAGGACCTGAACCCACACTTCTCCAAGAAGACATACCAGGAGCCAACAGATATATGAAAAAATGTTCAACTTCACTAGCAATTCGGGAAATGCAAATCAAAACCACAATGAGATCCTACTTCACACCTGTTAGAATGGCTGTTATCAACAAGACAAGGAATAACAAATGTTGGAGAGGTTGTGGAGAAAATGGAACCCTCATAAACTGCTGGTGAGAATGTAAATTGGTACAGCCACTCTGAAAAACAGTATGGAGGTTCCTCAAAAAATTAAAAATCAAGTTACCGTCTGACCCACCAATCCCTTTTCTGGGTATCTACCAAAAAAATCTGAAAGCATTTATCTATAATAATAGTGTATGTACCCCTATTTTCATTGCAGCATTTTTCATGGTGGCCAAGACATGGAAACAACCAAAGTGTTCTTCAATAAATGACTGGATAAAGATGTGGTGCATATACTAAATGGAATATTACTTGGCCATAAAAAAGATGAAACTTTGCCATTTGTGACAACATGAATAGATCTTGAGATTATTATGCTAAGTGAAATAAATCAGAAAAAGTCAAGAACCATATGACTTCACTCATATGTGGGACATAAAACTGAAGCAACAACGGAACAAGACAAATAAACAAAGAAACAGAAACTCATGGACATAGACAATAGTTTAGTAGTCACCAGAGTGTAAGGGGGCAAGGGGTTGATGGGAAGGATCAAATACATGATGATAGAAGGAGAACTGATTATGCATGATGAGCACACAATGCAACACAAGAGATGATGTATTATAGAATTGTACACTTGAAATCTATATAATTATACTAAGCACTGTTACCCCAACAAACTTAATTTTAAAAATCCAAATACAAAATGACAGCAAAATATTCCCATAGAAAATGTTTTCTTCAATTTTAAAGCACCTCCTGTCTCTCAAGGGGACCACAAATACTAATCATAGGCATTGTGATTTTTTTTTTGAAAGACCTGGATTATCATCACCTCTTTACACTCTGTCAACAAGAAAGCCAGATACAGAATGTTTGTAAAGGTATGTACGACTGTTGTAGAAAGCTAACTGCTGCTCACACCATGAAGGCAGCACTCTTTGGCATGGGTAGTGAGAGAAAGGGGAAGCTGTTTGTACGGTGACAGAGCGCAATGCATGCTTTGCTGCCTCCTTGTCTTCCCTGTCGCTAAAAGAAGCAACAAAGGCTCTATGCATATTATTTTGTCACAAGTGTTGTTGCTTAATCCCTGACTTTCAGAGGCAAAAGCAAAATGACTTTTTAAGTAAAATACGTTTGAAGTCTTTCAAGAAAGATACTACATGTTGCTAGGTTAGATTACCTCTCTGAGAATGGATTTTATGAGACTGTATTGTAGAATTTTATGAGACTGCATATGTTACCCAGAAAAAATCACCAACTGGAAATAAGAACAGCCCAAAGCATGATGTCAACAAAAGAGATACTTGCATTCCAGCTAAAGGGAACACATGTACAAAATCAGCTCTTCTGTTTAAGAAAACTATTTATTAAAATTTTTTCTTCATTCATTTAGCCCTTTTTACCATGGGTGAATGTTTAGTTATGAACATTGTCATGGATATATTTTTAAAATTTGTTTAATCACGATATATAAATACCATTTCTAGAACAGAACATAACTATAATACCCTCCATGATACTCAAATATTGATTAGGTCATGAAAATCAACAGTTTTTACATACCTCATTTTCCTGATTCTTTCTGCTGGTGAAATAAAGCCTGTTGCCCCAGATAGTGAGAGATTGAATAATTCATCTCTGTTGAACAGCCAGCAGCACAAATTAGCTTCTGAGTCAGATGGACTGTGTGCTTGAGTCCAGAGCATATGCAGTAATTGCCTCGACTTCCTGTTCAAACATGCTGCTCTTTTATCAAATGGAACTGCTCCTATACAAACTAAGCTCTGTAGTAAGGATCTAGCTTAACTTTTAAATTTGGATTCAAAAATCCTTGAAAATATTTGAGTTATAGCACAATTCTACTATGGCCAGAAATGTTAGAAATGTAAACGTAATTTTTCTGGGCTGTGTGGAAGAGCCAGAAGAGTAGACTTTCCGTTTAAATTCACCCTAGGCAGGTGAAAACAAAGGAAATTCCAGAATGAGTATTTTACTACATGCAGTTATCCGTGGGAAAAATTAAACTCGGGTATTTAGAGATCAATGATCAACACAACAAACAATTTTGTAGACTAGGAGGGTGGATGATAAAAGTTTTATTCTAGTTTTATAAAATGAGACCGTTTTTACTTTGTCTATTTAATCTCTGGTCACATACCCCTGGCCCTATCCTCAGCGTTGAGGGAGCAGTGAACAAACTAGAGTGGTTTTCCTTCATCCCATGACAGCAAGAACTGTTCTGCCCTCTTCACACCTAAATCCACAGCACTCAGAAGATGGGCACATTGCAAAGACTTTACACCTAACTGTCAAACGCATGAATCCCTCTCGTTAAAGGAATAAAGTTCAAAGCCTGTTTGTTCCCCATTAAGCTGACAGCAAATCACTACAATGTACAACCCTACAAATAAAAGAGAAACAAAACATAAAGGTTGAACCACAGTGTGTCCCAGTGTATATAAAATATTTCACAGTCCTTTCCAATAAGGAGCAAGCTCAACAGGGAATGAAGAAAGTTAAAAGGCTGACTTTTTAATGGTACCCTTGTGACCTGTCCTTGATCCAGAAGTGGAGATTTTCTTGTCCTTAAAGGCACCTCTCCTGCTCTCTGTGCCTACCCTCGACGTTGCATGGAGAGCATGACCACCATCTTCACAATGTGTTACCAAATCCCTGGATCCTCCAGATACTTTTCAAGATAGCAATTCTTTATTTTGATTCAGTCAGCTCTGATTGTCCCCATGAGCTCCTCTCATTTCATCAAATACTAACTTCCCTGGTGACCAGTCACAATGTTTCGCACCGCTGCCTTACTACTCGCAAGCAAAAGGATCGTAGTAGCGTGAACTGCTTGTCACTCTCAGTGGGGAAGCAGCAAAAGCGTGACTGAAAAATGTCTTGTGTGTGTTGCGTATTTTTAGCTTGGTTATTTTTATGACCAATTTTTGTATAGATTAGAAACTAACTATGGGAGACAATAAAAACATGGGTAAATAATGGAACCGTTATAGAAACTTGACTTTTTATAAAACAATTAAGTCTGAAATATCATTGTTTCTTTTCAGCTTCCTGTTTGTGGTTTAATTTTTTCATGTGTGACATCTCCTTTCTCTGAAATGCTCTTCAGGAGATCTCTGGGGGCATGCATTTATTTTTATCTATTTTGATAGAGTATTCCTGGGGAGATTAAAAAGTTTGTGTGTAATACAAGCAGACTATATTCCCAATCAACTCATCAACCAAGGTTTAAACCCTTTGTTTCGATTACCAATAGCCGCCATAGTGCTGTGTATGACACAAACGCATTTTCCCACTCCGCAAATAACTAGATTCCAGCACACTTAAATTGGGTAACCGGAGGAGTTTAATGAAGACACTCCAGGCATATGTGGGCAGGAGCTAGGGAAAGGCAACATGGCACCCTGCTGTAGGACAGTGTGGGCTTAGGCCTGAAGGCGCATGAGGAGGGAGCAGTTACCAGAAGTTAAACAGGGTAACTGTAAGGCTAGGGCCACTTGACAGAGTTTCTGACCCTTGGTAGAGGGGAAGAGCCAACCTTCAAAGACAGAGCCAGGGAAACCAACACCCCAACCTCACACTCCTGCCCTCTGCTATGCCACAGCGGCTTCGCAGGGGCTGCACCCAGCTGAAAGCGCAGAGACCAAGGAGACCATCGATGCAGTCCAGACAGGTCTGCACGGACACCCTCCGTCCAGGCAGAGGGCCGTGTGCCAGCGCTGGGGAACGAACCAGGACAGCCAGCGCACACTCTGCAAGTGCGTTTGACGGCTCTGATTAATCCCTTCAGAAATCACTGATGAAAACATTTGCACAGAGAAAATTTTAAGTGTATAATTTTTTATTATGAGTCATTGATGCATCATTGGTTCTCACCTTTCTGGGCTTAGTTTTCCCTTCTGTAAGCTATCTGTCAGGAAAGACACCCACATGCAATTTCAGGCAGTCCATTATCTTAAAAAAATAAAAGGAACCTTTACGATTCATCCACCTGCACTTTAAATTGATGCTCATATGAGACTTAGGATGAACAGCTCTGCTTCGGGGGGAGGGGGACAATGTGATGTCACAGAAACACTCAGCGTTGTTGAAATGGTGTGTACAGCACAAGCCGAAGTAGCTGACTGCAGATCATGGTGCTAAAGAAATGGCTTCCAGAATAGCTCTGGGACATGCTCTCCACCTCTGCCACAGGGGCTAGACCTTACCGCTCACAATGTAGGTTTAAGACTACACGAGTGTGACATGTTTAAGGGAGTACGAGTGTAGAGAAAGGCAAGGCTGAACAATGCTGTGCATAGTTTAGTTTATTCAGAAATAAGAAATGTGGAATGCCTCACTTTGCAGATACCACTATTGAACTTCACATCCACCCTTAGTATCTTAACAGTTCATTCATGAGGATCAAACAGTTACAGTTCCAGGCACTGTGCTAGGCACATGGGGAACACAGCAGGAATATCACTTCAGTATGGCTGAAAAGTGCAAAGTAAACGAAAGGTTACAGGGCAACAAATGTTATCAGAGGGAAAATGCGATGTACTACATACATGAGTAATATGTACTTTGCCACTCAATCTACAGGTCAGGGAAAGCCTTCTGAAGAGATGTCACTTATTCTAGGAAGGAGGGAGAAGTTAGCAGAGGGGAGAACAGAGAAGTCCTCCAGGTCCTCCAGACAGCGAGAACTACACTTATGTAAGTCAATAATTCAGAGAAAATGGAAAGATGTCCATTACAGCTGAGACACACAGGAGCTGCCTTCCACAACGGGCTTCTGAGCCCTCCCTCAGTGTAAGGTTATAGCCTTGGGATTAGAAGCTGCGATCTGGGTCCCATTGCTGTTCTGAGTCCAGCACTTACGACTTTCACCTTAGAGCTGAAACGTGAAAACTTCAGGCAACTCCCGAAGAGCCAAGGATTCCGCCTGAGGAGATTTAAGCTTCAGAACTCAAGTACTGAGGCCCTAGCTCAAGGAGATTTATTCTAGGCCTTTTTATATAATTCAAGGTCCTAAATTTAGAAAAATTAAGGATAAATTTAGGATTGCTGAGAAGTGAGGCAACTCTCGGGAGCCATGTGAAATATTGGGAAGAACTTAACTTCGAAGAAAGCTGGGCTTTGTTGGGAATCTGGACTCTGCCACGGTGTCATCCCCCTGAGCCTCAGATTCCTTAGCTATGAGATGGGCGGTGCGGCAGGGGGAGGGACAGTTAGTATCATACTGTGCCGAGTGACTGTGAAATTTGTGATTTGTGAAATTCGGCTTAAAGTAATTGATCCCTCATCTATTATGGATGGAAGACCTTCTTCACTTGATCTTAGCCAGGAGGCCAAGAAGCAATGTAAGTCCTTCTTAATCATAATGGCTCACTGTCTTCCAGGCTGAAGATAGCCTGCTTAACAAACAAGATGAAAGCTAATTAACTATGAAATAGCTTCCCTTCCCCAACGTCGTCTCTTAGGTTTGTACTATGTGCCCTTAAACAACAAACTGACACTTCCTTTTTTTTTCTTTCGTATTCTGTATATCCGCGTGGTTAAAAAGACATTTTCATTGCCTGAGTGTTTTTTGTTTGTTTGTTTAATCTTGAGCATATTCTGTGTTTCAGCCTTGTTAGCACTATTCTTAAACGGTATTCCATCATTTTCTCTTTATCTCCTGACTGTGGGTTCCTCTTACCCTTGTTGCATGCATGGGCTCTTAAAACCTGAACTCATCTTCAAATTCTAGTGCCAATTACAAGGACAGGCACAAAATGACTTATGAATCTGCCAATGAATGTCCAATAGAAAGAAAAGGGTTCAAAAAGAAAAATGAATGGAGAGCATATTGTTTTGTCACATGTTTTAAGAGTTTCCAAAACCTTTATGACTATAGAGAATGTCATTTATCAATAACCAAAGGTGTACCAACCATATTACACAAACTACCTCTGCTGTCAGAAAGTTAAATTTTGAAAGCATGTCTTGTATTTGGAAGTAGACATGATTGCTCATAATCTTCCTACATCACTGAGGTAGCTGAGGGGAAGGTAGACAGATCACTCTGTAGCTATAACCACATTTTTTTTTCACTTCACCAAAAAATGACAGTCTCTTCATTTAGAATTTCTCCTACCAGGAGGATATGATCTCATTAATGACACACCAGTTTTTAGATCATGGATCTGTAGGAATAAGGCCACTGTTTCTGGCCTTAAAGGTATAGAGGCCCCTGAACCAGAGAATGCAGACGACCCTAGAAACTAAAAATGATCTTTGGCACAGATGGCAAGGTAATGGGAACCTCAGTCCTACAACCACAGGCACTGAACTCTGCTGTCAACCAGAATGAACAGGCGAACAAATTCTTCCTAGAATCTTCCAGTAAGAGTCCACACACACACAGCTGATTCCTTGGTTTTGGACTCAGGACAGAGTATCAGCTGAGACCATCCAGAATTCTGAGCTACAGAGCTGTGAGATAAAGTATTTATGTTGTTTTAAATCACTAAATTTTTTACAGGAGTAATTCAAAAACAAACACGTCCACCTTTTTAATAGACTTCACTTTTTTTTCAGCGGTTTCAGGTTCACAGAAAAACGGAGTAGAAGGTACACAGATTTCCCATAGGCCCCCCGTCCCCCCCTTATGTCCCCCGTCCCCCCATTATGCATAGCCTCCTCTATTACCAACATTCTCTACCAGACCCAGACATTTCCTACAGTAGAAGAACCTACACTGGCACATTGCTGTCACCCAAAGGCCATACTTTACATAAGCATTCACTCTTGGTGCTGTATCTTCTGTGAATTTAGACAAATGCATAATGACATATACCCATCATTACAGTACCTTACAGAGTTATTTCACTGCCCTAAAACCCACTGTGCTCTATCTACCCATCCCTCACTACACTGGGCAACTATGGATCCTTTCATTGTCTCCATAGTTTTGCCTGTTCCAGAATGTCATAGTTGGAATCCCTTTAGATTGGCTTCTTTCACTTAGTGATATGCATTTACGTTTCTTCCACATCTTTTCATTGGAACTTTCATCTTCCCTTCCCTTTCTCTTAATTTTGACCCCACTTTTCATTATGAGGTTTTGTCCCAGATAGAAGCTCTAAAAGCTCAGTTTTGCGATTTCACGGGGGTAAGACGGCTGCTCTCGTGTTTAGGACTGACCGTAAGCCCTGCACTCTCGGTTTCAGCTGCTGTTCCCACACTGGCCTGGGCCTTCTAGTGAATCCCTATTGGCCGCTGGGCACTAACTTGTTGCCAGATTCTCAGATGCCACATGGAGGCTCCCTCTGCTTTCTGCAGTTCAGACACTGATACCACGCAGGCCCTGTGACTGTTGCTAGTTTATCCCATCATCCTGCATTTTGAGGGGTTTGTGGAGATACCCTGTCACCAATTTTGTTGTAACTGTTGTCCAACTATGCTTCTTCTGCTCTCACCATCTTCCGAGAATCCTCAACCTAATCTAGACATACTTTCGAAAAACTGCTTGTAGATAGTATTTGTAAAAATTGGGTCATAGTTCAGTCACCTAATGGCAGCTCCTCTTACAAAGAAAGTTAGTAACAAGCTTCTCTGTAAAGAGTTACTTTAAAATATACTAATTATGTCCTAGACTATTTATTCTGTGAATCTGGGGTGTTTGTAAAGTGAGGCCCACCTACGTAATACAGACCAGGTGTAATCAATGGTGAGAAATTGGCAGGTAGTGAAGCAACAGTCACTTGATGTCAATTGTGGAGGTTACAATGGAATTGTTCTTTTTTTCTGTGATTAATTATTGATTTGAAATACTAATCATTTTTAAGCCTCCGGCTATGTCAAAATACAGCAAGGAATTGAGCAAGTTACATAAGTTAAAAAGGTTATTCAAAACTTCTTTAGTTCCTCTTAGCAGAGCAATGCCTATATGTAAAACTTCCTATTTTGTAGGAAATGCTGAAACAATTATTAGCGGTGGAAATGAGGTAACACCACAGGGTGGACACATAAAAGACTGCCTAGGGCTTCTGCTAAAAAGCTGCAGTGCAAAGGGCATCAGCAGAGCAAGAGCAGATGAGGAAACAGAAAACAATGAAGGTCTACAGAATAATTTGAGAACTAAGTAGATGTAGGTATGCAAAGCAATTATCATTTTTAATTTTTATTGTTCTTAAAGACATGAAAGAAAGGAAAGGGTGGTATTTTTCACAGTATATATATATATTTTTATATGCATTTTTCTCAGGCTCACGTAGTGTTAAATGTCTGCATTTATCCTATGTGCTTGGAGTATACTGAAATTCATTCCTTTGCACCTGGGTTGCCATATGTAAACATGACTATTTCTCATAATCTCTATGAGACAGAAAGCGTAGGCCAGGGGCAGGCTGAACGGATGACATATGGTGAGGGAACTCTTCCTGCACAGTTTGTGATTAGGGGCTCCACTCATGCCTGTAATTGAGCATCAATTTTGCTAAGGGCGCCAAAACACCTTGGAGGATGTTGGGCTAAAGGGTGCCTTTTCCAGTTCCCAGTCAGTGCTGGAGAAAACCAGCATTACCCTATTAATGTTCTCAATAATTCAAGAACTAAAGCTCAGGGAGTGCTCACATCCATACATGTTTGTCATTATTAATGACAATGTGCCTTCAAGTGGCCTAGAGGGAGGTCATTAAACAGAACTCTTCATGGCTGAAAATATGCAAATTGGTCACTCATTCAGTCCCACTGATGAAGATCATACCCTTGCATGAAAATCTAAAAACACATCTTACTGGAACAGCTCTAGCTCTGCTGGGGGGTTTTGCAAGTTTGTCTTGTGTAAAAACCAATTTCAACTGGCTGATAATCAACACTAAAGTTGGCAGTCAAACCTCGTTGATATTCAGAAACCAAATGATGCCTGTATTGTGAGTTTTACTTTGAGTGTTTCATTATCTAAAATTTAATCCCTTTATTATGAGTTCTAAAAAGTCACACTACTCAGAAAAACAAAAACAAAACTGAACAGAAACTAGCATCTAATAAAAAGTAAAAATATTTGCTGTTGAGGCCAGTAAAATAAAGTGTCTAAACACATCTTGAACAAGTCTTTATAGCTAGATTTATATAAGGTACCATTATGCTTAGAGAATGTGATATATGTATAATTGTAAATGATGAAAAATGGAAATGAAAGATGATCTAAATAGATTAGCATGCTATGAACATTTTAGATCCCAAAATAGGAGATAAAACTTTAGAAGAAAACATATGACAAAAATCTCTGTGACTTTAGATTAAAGGTTTCATAAATAGCTTAGAATCATAAAAAAAATGACGAACCATACATTATGAAAATTAAAAACTTCTTCTCTTTGACAGACACTCAGAAAACGGAAGGACAAACTGCCCTTAGGAGAAAAATATTACAAAACATATATGTGATAAAGTACCTGTATCCAGAATATAACTCTTACAATTCAATATGACAAACAATTCAAAAAAGGCCAGGGAGGCAAAAGATTTAAAAGACACTTTAAAAAGGCAAATACACACATGGCCACTAAGTACATGAAAAGAAGGCTAAACCAAATTAATCATTAAATGGATAATAAAAAAATTGACAATGCAAAGTTCATGAAGGGTGAAGGGTGTGGAGCACCCAGAACTCACACGTTGTTGGGGGTGCAAAATAGCCACTTTGAAAAACACTTTGGCAGTTTCTTATAAAGTTAAACCTACATGTATGTACACTATGATTCAGCAATCCTACTCCAAGATAAATGAAAACATGTTTACACAAATATCCACATGCAAATGTTCATAGCAACTTTACTCACAACTGAAAAAAATCTAGGAAAAATCCTAATATCCAATAAATTTAACAATAAAAAAAAAAAAGGAGATTTGAAAGAGGAAAAAAATCCAAACGTCCATTAACTGGAGAATAAATAAACAAATTACGGCACATCCATCAGGTGAAAGACAACTTACACGTCAATAAAAATGAATGAGTTATTCAGAAGTGCAATAACATGGCTATACCTCAAAATATTCTGCGGAGCTAAAGAAGTCAGAAACAAAAAGTATGTGTGATTCCATTTGTATGACATTCTAGAAAAGGCAAAATTATAAGGACAAAAATAGGTCAGTGATTACAGGGGGGTAGGATCAAGAGAGGTAGGTGACTGCCAAGAGATAAATGGAAAATTTAATGGTAATGAAATGTTCTATATTTTTATTTTGGTGGCGATTTTATGACTGCATACATTTCCCAAAACTCATTGAGCTGTATATTTAAAAAGGGGAAATTTTATTGTGTGTAATTTATAACTCAACAGAAGTTTGTCAAAATTAGATTTCATGACTACTGAATCATTGAGATTCCTTACAGTGTTGTGGGAATTTACTTAGTTCAAATCTTGCTGTAAATTAAGACATAGTCAATGAACCTTACACAGTTACTTTCAATAAATGACATGTTTAGATTTAAGAAGAGCTATGTTTGAAGGAAAGTCAAATTATTAGCTTGTGTATATCCTCTACTGAGTACCTAAAAATGTGGGCAAGCTAAGTAGCTGTTCTGAGTTTTCTATCTTTCATTTACAAGATGGGAATAATAATACTTACTCTGCAAAACTGATGTGAAGATATGATATATATAAGGCATCTAGCAGATCATTTGGAAAGTAGTGGATTTTCAAAAAAGAATGCAGTGCAGCTGCAGGAAAAATGTATGATAAAATTCAAATTCTATTTATGATTTAAAAAAAAAAAAGAAGTGTCTTAGCAAACCAGGAATAGAAGGGAACTTAGTTTGATAAAACATAGTTATAAGAAAGTAGGAAATGCAAAGACCAATTGCAACTGAGAAACTTGGAAGAAAAAGAACAAGTTAGAAAAACTTGTCCTATCAGATAAGACTTATTGGAAGGCTTTGGTAATAAAAGAAAGTATAATATTGGCATGGTGGTAGATGAACAGACCAAAATTTAAAAATAAAGTAGTATAAACAGACCTACAAACTTTTTTCAAGGAACAGGGATAACATTACAGATTTTTGGAGAAAGAATAGAATTTTCAATAAATGACGATGAGAAAGTTTGTTGTCTCTATTGAAAAAAAACTTTACCCCTAGATAGCATAAACCAAAAACAATCCCAGGTAGAAAAATGGCCTAAATGAAAAAAACAACACTACAAGGCTTTTGGAAGACAATATAGAAAAATAAAATCTTCGTAACCTCAGGATAAGGAGGGATTTTTTAACAAGACACAAAAAGTACCAATCATAAAGGAAATGTTTATTAAATTAGACATAGTAAATTCAAGAATTAATTTGTATTAATAAAAAATGAATAAAAAGCAAACCACAGAGTAAGAGAACATAATTACAACACCTATCATCAAAAAAGCCCTGGTATCCAGAATAGTAAGAGCAATCCTATAAAGCAATACGGTAAAAGCAGGCAGCCTAGTAGAAGAAAAGGGTAAAAACCTTGACCAGACTCTAAAAAAAAGAGGTCTACCAAATGGACGATAAATATATGAAAAGGGTGCTCAACCTCTTCAGTAATTAAGGGAAATATAATTAAAATCACAATGCAATACCATTAGAATTCTACCAGATTTTCCAATATTAAGACCTAAAACGCCAGTTACGGCTATGTAAGTTGTGTCCCCTCCCCACCAAATTCATATGTGGAGGTTTTAAACCCCAGTATCTCACAATGTGACTGTATTTGGAGATAGGATCTTTACAAAGATCAAGTCAAAATGAGGTCATCAGGGAGGGCTCTCATATAATATGACTGATGACCTCATAAAAAGGGAAAATTTGGACCCAAAGACACATACAGAGGAAAGACAACGTAAACACACAAGAAGACAGCCATCACAAGCCACAGAGAGAAGCCTAGAAGGATCCCTTCCCTCACAGCCCTGGGGGGAAACCACACCTTCTGACAACTTCATCTATCTCAGACCCCTAACCTCCAGAAGTCTGAGACAATAAATTTGTATTGTTTCGGCCACCTAGCTTGTGGTCCTGTTACAGAAGCCCTAGCAAACCAATACAACATCCAAGGCAAGTGCTTTTGAGGGTGTAGAAGAGTTAGGACCAGGATTCTCATGTACTGTCAAGTGGAACATAAACTGGTACAACCACTTTGAAAAACAATTTGGCATTACCTGGTAAATTAGAAGATAATGTCTATCCCAGGTCCTAACAATTCAACTTAGGTCTGTACCCTAGAGGAGGGCTGTTCAATAGAACTTTCTGGAGTGATGGAAATGTTCTAGGATGGGTGCTATCCAGTACTATCACTACAAGTCAGGTATGGCTATAAACCCTTGAAACGTGGCTAATACAATGAGGAACTAAATTTTTAATTTCATTTAATCTTTTTTTAATTCATTTTTATTGTTAGACTTATTGGGGTGGCATCTGTTAGCAAGGATTACATAGGTTTCAGGCATACAATTCTACAGTGCGTTGTCAGCTTTTTGTATAGTAATTTCACCACCTAATCTGACTTCTCTTTCTAATTTCATTTAATCTTAACTAATAGTCACTGCCACATGCACTAAGATGTAAATATAAAATGTTTATAGTAGCATAATTGTCCAAATTTAGAAATAATACATTTCTAATTATAATTGTCCAAACTTAGAAATAACATAAATTTCTATTAATACTAGAATGATATATTTATGCAGGGAGATACTGTTCGGTAATGAAAGTGAATGACCTAGAGCTACACACCAAATGGGTGAATCCAAAATTATTTCAGTAAATCAAGCAAGAAATAGAAGAATACTAATGATATGATCCATTTACACAAAGTTCAAATAGTATATTGCTTAGGGATAAAATCATAGATAGTAAGCAATAAAGAAAAACAAAGGATGATCATTACAAGAGGCAGGTTGGAAAAAGGATCATGAAAGTCTTCTGGTTTTTGGTAATGTTGTGTTTCATTGGTTACACAGAGTTCATTTGTCAATTCCATGAAGAGTCATTTGCATTCTTTGCAACGACTTGATAAGGGAGAGTGTATTAAGAATAAAATTACTGTATAATTAAATTGAGTAAAGCATAAAAATCCTATGCTCAGATTGCTTTGAAGTTTTTAATTTCTCATTCTACATTAAAAAATTGATATTGTACATAGAAAATTATGCATTTTACTATGGTTGAGAGGAGAAAGATACAAAGCACCCATCAGTAATCCTGAGTCTTGAATATGTTCAAGAGAAAACCTGGGCACTACATCAAATTATTGGTGAATCAACCCTAATGTATGTTTTAACTTAAAGTATTAAGCTATGGATAAGGCATTTTTCATCATTTTCTGCTTCAATTCACTCT
Source organism: Lyroderma lyra (assembly GCA_004026885.1). Lineage (NCBI taxonomy): Eukaryota > Metazoa > Chordata > Mammalia > Chiroptera > Megadermatidae > Lyroderma > Lyroderma lyra. Next base: position 276,925 of record PVJL010000751.1, on the reverse strand, counting down.
TCTAATTAAACCATTAACTACTAGCCCCAATAGGGCCACATCAAAGAGCATTTATTGTATTTTCAAAAGGTTAATGTATGAAAAAAAGAGGCAAAAAGAGTGCGCAGGCAGTTTGGTTTAAAAAAAAAACTCCCTGCAGATAGCACAAATTTTCAAGTGTTACATAGACCCATGGTCTCCATCCTCTCAAACCTAGACTCTCCTCCACGCATCCTAATCAGGATTTTGTACTTATTACTCCATTCAACACTTTACATCAAGGTTGTTCTTGACTCCTATCTTGAAAGTTCAAAAATCAGTTCATCTATTCCCATCTCGCTTGTTGTCTCAGTATCAATGACACAGACAAGTATTTGCTCCTTCTTGAAAGATTTATTTTTCTCTAGGCTCTTGAGATGTCAAATTCCCCAATTCCTCTTCATCGTACTAGCTTCTCCTTTTCAGGCCTCCCCACTCTGCCTGACCTCGAAATGTGAGAATGCCCAGGGTTCTTATCCTGGTTCCCTTCTTTGTTTCTACTCGCTTCTTAGAAAAGAAGTATCTGGCTTTAAATACCTAATCAATACCCCTAGATCTGGCCTCATCTCTGAGTTCCAGGCTTATTGATCCCACTTTGAGATGCCTAATAGGCACCTAAAATTTAATGGTACTCTTCTATTTCTTCTATTTCCCGTTCACCAGTCTTTTTAAACTCAGTAAATGGCCCCTTCATCTACCTGCGTCCAGATACTTAGGGTGGTCCTTAATCTCTGTCTTTCCCCTACATCCAGTATCTACAGAGCAATATAATTTTCAGTGATTGTACTTCCAAAATACATCTGGAATCCAATATTTATCAATATGTATGCTTTCTAAAGTCCTAGTCTAAGTCTCCATCAACATTTCCATGACCTACGATAAATCCCCAACTAGTCTGTTTTCATCCATTCTTGCCCCCTATGGAGAGGTTCAAATATTCTCTCAAAATATAAAAGACAAACAAACTTTAATAGCTTCCCCTTGCAATCAAATAGTGTCAAACTCTTTCCTAAAATAAGGGGAGAAAATCACATAGGTCACTAGCAGTCCGAGTGTATATGACTCACTTCTCTCCATCTTCTACTCTGCTCCCGAGACACTGGATTGATTGTCATTGCTGTTCCTGGAATTATGCCAGGCCCATTCCTGTTTTGAGGTCTCTCTATTCTATTAATACCTGGAATGAATTTCCCTCCAGATTAACATATAGTTGCCTCAGTCTCATTTAGCTCTCTGCTCCTCAGACAATACTTCCTTGCACAGCCTAGCTAAAGTAGCTCTCCATCCTGTGTCCCACTGCCCAAATGTATTTTCCTAAAGTCATGCTTACCACTCTCTAAAATTACTTTGTATGTTGACTTTGTATGTATTTGTCAGGTTTCCCCCATTAACATGCAGGCTTCTGGGGCAATAACTTGGATCTAAACATTGGGTTACAATTGTGAGCATGAAAGTATTGACAAATAGATAAACAATTGAATGAATAAAAAAGAAAAACAAAAAGAAGACAGGATCTCAAGCTGTGGTCCCAGGCAGAGAGATACCAAAGAAAGAGGTTCAGAAAGGCCGTTCACATCCAGTGTTCTCAGTATCCCCAAAGTATCTTCATACCTAGGAGCTAGGTGGTCCCTAAGATTCCCAGGTTGTCATGAACATTAATACCATACAATTTTCCTTTTTGATATGGAAAATAACAGAGCAGCTCAAGTTCTCCAAAGTGTGCATAGGATGAATGGAATAGAGCAAAAAATGCTCTGCCACGAGAACATTTTTCAGGGTTCTGGTACCTGATTTAGAAATCCCTAAAATCTCCTTGGTTCAGACGATAATGAGAACTTACGATCCCTGCAGTTGTGCCAAGGATACCCCAGGGAAGTATCGATTTCTGTTACAGTTCAGTCTTATGAATGTGCCTTCCCCTCTGTTAATTTAGAAAGCAGTGAGCTTGCACTGAAACTGCTTACAGAAGACTGACGGTCCTAACAGACATCCAGGTGGCAACCTTTCTGTGAGTGTTTCGACTTGTGTCCTAAGAGACTGCCCAAAGGCAAGACATACACTAACAAGGGGTGGAGAGAATGAAACAAGTATACACAGCTGTATTTCCCTCGGTCTCAAAAGGTACTACACAGTCTTAGCCTGCTGCCCTGCTTTTCCTACTCATTAATTTCCAATATCCAGGATGACACAGCAAACTAAGGGACTACTAGCCAATTTCAACACTAAAATATACCTGTTTTGTCAATAAATATGCTACATTCAAATATATTCACACATGCTTCTTGCATATAAACTGTCTCTATTAGATGCCAATTATGACTTTAAGATTCCTTAAGGCTATTCAGAGCATAGAAGTCTTGCCATATTTGAGGGCTGTCCAGAAAGTATCTAGCCATGTAATATGAAAATTAGAAGCATTTATGGCTGGATTTTTTTCCATATGGTCGTCATACACTGAAGCTATTACGAGGTTGGACAATTAATTTTGGGAACTCATCCTAGAAAAAGTGCTATACACCTTTTGCTGAATATCACTATGGTCACCTTTGCAGTATTCTCCTTGGGAAGTTATGCACCACCCTTCAAAGCGATTTTGGAACTCTTTTTCTGGAATGGCCATCAGAGCTGTGGTCGTACCCAAAATCTAACAATTAAGTTAGCGAGCCTGCCACCGTGCCCTTACATTGGCAGCACCGTACAGACAACTCGGTAAGGTGTCAGAACCAAGTTGTTTGTACAGTGCTGCCAACGTAAGTGCACGGTGGCAGGTTCGCAAACTTAAGGTTATGACATACTACATGACGTCTGCTACTACAGAATACTGTGAATACTACATATGTCTGCGTTAGTCACCTGAAGTGATTAAAGAGAAAATAAGATACAAAATTAAACTTCTATGTCAGATAAACAGAACTCAAACCATAGAAATACCACTGATTTATTCAACAGTTAGATTTTTTTTAAAAAGGATATATCATAAAATATGTATTGAAATTTTGTGAGGATATTTTACTTCTTCCTTTCCAATTTGGATGACTACAAAGCCCTAAGTATTTCAGATAAAGTAGTCAGCATCTATAGTCTAGCTTGATTGGAGAGAATGCTTCTGTACTTCAGTAATCAGAAAATATGATAGCTTCTCCATATAAAAACATGCTTATATGTGAACATACATCTATTTAAAAAAATAGTTCAATTTCAAACTTCCTGGAAATGAGTATTTAACTTTCAATCAGTAAGTACATTCAGTGAAACTACTAAATGAATTAAAAGAACTCAATGAATATCACAAATTGGTACTCATCAAGCATGACATACTTTAAAGCATTATAGAGTAAACTGGATTTATGGCCAATTTAGGGTAACAATCTTAATATAATTTAAAAATATTTTTATGAGCAGTGGGTCAAAAAAAAGCAAATAATATGTTAGGTTTGATCATTTAAACTATTTTTCTTTTTTCTGGCATAACTTCTCTTTTTAAAAAAAAAATTAGTAATATTATGAAAATTACTCTCCCAAAAAACAACATTTAGAAAAACCTGATTTACCATTTTTAAACCTAAGTTAAATTGCTTTTCATTACTTCCTCATACAGTCATAAGCCTGCAAATTTTTCTGTAGTAGTAAAGAATTTTTAAATCAGCTTTTCCCTTCATCTATTGTCTCTACCAATTACTGACTCTTCTGACTCTGAAAATCCAATTATTCACAGATGCATCTAGAGTTTCTCGTGTGTGAGGCAATGATTCCCAAATTACAATGATGTTGGTATAGCACGCGGCCTTGGCGGGCAGAGCTAGCTGGCGTTTCCCTCCAGAGCAGTCGTGCTTATTGCCCATTACAAAAGATTTAGATTCCCCAAGCTCAGAGTTCCTCTCCTGTGACACAACTCATGGTGACTGAAGTGACATTTCGTCCTTTCATGTCTCCTCGTGGAAGCTGCAGATCAGAGAACCGATCCCACAATGACAATACACTGGCTACTGTCATTGCTAGGATAACAAACTATCCCTATTCTCTGCCCCAGGAGGTTTGTGTCCCCCACCAGTACCCATGAAACTATGACAGGCTATCTCGTAAGTTTGTAAGGGAAGTAAAATCTCAGACACTTCACAGTTCTGGACATCCATAAGATCATATAATTTACTTACAACTCATAAATTATTTGCAAGACCTGGAGGTCATAATGTTCTTTAACTAAGTGAAGCCAGGGCCACTCAGTGCACATTTTTCCATTGTGCAGCAGGTCAGCCTTAGCTGTAAGAGATAAGAGGCATAGATCATGAAATCAGCATCACCCACATTTGAAATACAGTGACCTATATTTGAAAAAATAATAACAAGGCCACATGAGACAGGATTTTCTAATTATCCAAAATTACTTGGCTCTAAATATTTTTATCACCTTCTGTCTCTGTGGTTTATATGTCAAGAGCCAAAATGGTGCAGGAAGTATTTGGACCAAATAATAAAACTTTAATAAATCTATTCGGGGACAAACCAGAAGCTAAGAAGGTGGGCTAGAAACTTCAAGTTTTGCTTTTGAGACCTCACTTTTTTTCCATTTAGTTTTGTTTATTTGTTGCCCTAAGCAAAAAGAGAGCAGAAGTCAATACTCGAACAACAAACACTAAGAGAAATTTAGGTTTCGCTAGCAGGTTACCTAATTTTTTAAAATCCTGTCTAACTAAGATTATAAATGTCCCAAGCTCTGCATGTTTTATCTGTAATTCCTGCATTATTATTTTGCTATTTGTGCTGAGCATGTTCCTTACCCCAGTCAATGAGGATCAGGTCTAACTCTGAGCTCCAGGCAAGCGCCTAGAAAAACATGTGGAAATGCTGTGGTGTGAACACGAATGACCATTACCGACATTGTCGGACTATTTCCAGGGTGGTGTTTCTGTTTCAAGTGGCAGAGATGACATTGAAAAAAAAAATCAGGCCAGAAAATTGCTCTTTTCTCCAAAAATGGAGGAGAAACTTAGTTGTATTCAGTCCATGTGAAAAGAGAAGCCTTCCTTAAAGTCTGAGTGTGCAGAAATTCAGGAAGTCGGGTGTTAATGGGAAGTAAGATAGGGGCCACAGGATGAAGCATAACGCAAAGGAGGCCATTAGGCCCCTCCGTGCACGCCTGGCTCAGCTCCTGGTGCTCGAGACCAGGAACTCGAGCTAGTCTTGACCCATGCAATTGCTTCAGTCCGTGAAGTGCAGAAGTGACACATGCTTGGTGCAAAAAGCAACCTCCCCCACAAGCTGTACCCTTCCCTATCACCTAGCTCACATCTGCCAACCCTGATGCCAGCCTATTTTTTTTTCTTTTGTTTCTGCCTGACTAGGCTTTGACTAGGCTTTGTAATCTTCTCCCTGTATCTTTATTATGATTGGTATATTTCACACTGGATAAATAAAAAGTAATTCAGATGACACCACAGGATGAATCCCAGGATCTCCTGACCAGGTATCTCCTGCTACCTTGTACCCTTCAGATCCAATCTTTAGGATGACAATGTTAGCCTAAACCAAGTAATGGTAGTCTCATGCCTTTGGACATTATTCTCTAGGCTGCTGATCAATACTTGAGACTCCCCCCAGATCATGTTCCTAATAGCTTCCAATGTCCTCCCCTCCTCAACCAGCTCAGCTGCTGAGATCTCAGCTTACACGTATCAGGCCTACTAACAAGTATAAAATACTCTACCACGTACGTATGAAAAATCTCCTGTACTTGTCATCCCCTTTGGCTCCCATAGTTAGTTCTAGAAGAGTAAATGAATGGATACATCACTCTCTCCATTTATCATGTCCCACATGCCAAGCTCATACCGATAGGATGTAAACAAAGGAAAATAAGACACTTGCAAAAAAGGAGCATTTTGTAAATACCTGCTCCCCAATGGATGCTGTTTCAAAGGTTTGTAGTTCGGCAGGAGGTACGTTCATACAAGCATGTTGTGCACTTGGTTTAAACACGGTGCTAGAGGTATGTATGATGCACACGGAAATACAGAAACAGCCTCTCTGAACTCGGCCTGAGTTGGAGGCGATTTTGAAGTCTATCGATAGGATGCAAAGAGGTTCTGCAAGTGAAGAGAAGGAAGAATCTGCATTCCAGGCAGACAAACCCGTATGTGCAATGAAAAAGATGTACGAGACTGCAGACTGGGTCATTTCAACAGGAAGAACGGAAAGTGGAAATGGTTACTTTTTACTCCTACTTTTTTTTATTAAGGGACCAGTTTCGGGGACATCGTACAGAAAACATTTGCTTTGCATATGTTCACGATTTTAAACTTTCATTTGCATTTATATTACACTTGGTATACTAACTAGGCACCTAAGCTTATTCAAAAGTTGGGCAACAACAAAAAATTAACCTATTAAGAGAATAAGCAGTAGCCTGAGTATGCTGGAATCCTTTGTGTCCCCCATGCCTGCATGAGTCTATGTATCAAATATATAAGGATTAGGACTATGGTGGACTTCCCGGCCCCAAGAGAGACGTGAACCTCTGCAGCACCCCTCAGCACCCCAACCAGTTTCAGCTCATGGCTGCCCAGGGCCAGGCAACAAGAAAAGGCAAGTCCAAAAAGGAAATACAACCAATTGGCAAACTTCTTTCTTGACTAAAAATTAAAGAAACGTAGTCTACTCTGCAAGCTCAGACGGCAGCTGGTCCAGCTATCAGGGCCGCTGCGTCCGCAGTAAATCCCAGCCTTACTCGCTCTCTCCTTCCCCTCGCTGACCTCCCTACACTTATCATGTTCTCTGTACTTCAGAGTCTTAAAACAGCCACAGCAGGCATTTACAAAATGCTTCTATTCCACGGGTTCACGCTGCTCTGGGCTGTAGGAGGGTTTACTTCTTGTTTCCTCTTGTTGATGACTTTTAGTGCTAGGACAGTGTGGCCTCACTCTGTGCCAACCCCCATGCAAGGCGATGGAGGTGCTGCCGAGTCCAGGCTTTGAAACTTACTCTCTGACTTGTTATCAATGTAGAGAGCGCGTTCACTAGGTGACACTGCCGGCTCTCTTTTTGGTGAAATCAGCTTTCTTCACCGATTCTTCACAGGCAGGATGCTGTTAGGCTTGGGGCAACTGGTCACGGACCACGTGGGGAGTTCGTCTCATTTCTTCCGTTCCAAATACCTCTCCTTTCGACATCGCCAGGTGGCATCCTACTCTTTCACCATGCTGAAACGGACCTTGCTTTTATTCCATTGTTTTCAAAGCCTTCCTCTTGGCTCCCCTATCTACATTTTCCTGTCTAGGAAGGACCAATGTGCTCAGTATAGTGGCTCAGGATCTGAGTTTGAGGAGTGGTTGAGTTGGTCTTTTCTGCTCATAGTCATTGATGTGACTCACTGGCATTCCGCATCCTGTGATGATTGCCCTGGGCAGGTGGCAAGACCTAACGGCAAACAAAGTTACGAATAAACATATTCCATCTTTCTAGAGGAAGGGGTGGTGGAAAACGATTTTTATTAGTTTCAGGTATACAAAAGAACATAATGATTAGACATTTACTTAGCTATTACAATACCACTGACTGTATTTCCTGCATCCTGTACTCTACATCCTGTGTGACTACATATATATTTTTAAGTTATAGTCGACATTCAATATCATTTTATATTATTCTCAGTAGAACAGCACAGTGGGTAGGCATTTATATACTTTATGAACTGCATCCCCTGATAAGTCTAGTGCAAATTATTATTTTCAGATAAACAGAGGAACGTTATGGAATAGGAGGCAAACTTTTAATGTAAAACAGATGTCAAAGAATATTTGTGTTTAAAGTGGGTTATACCAGATTTCTATAAGAACCAGTCATTTTTTTTCCTGTGGTTGGGATATCAATGTTAAAAATTTCACATAAATAAAATTTTATTTATAAAACTTTAAGGAGAACTATCCCAGCAATTCCCTAGGAAGTCTTTTTCCACAAATTTATCTCTGTAGATTTTAATAGAGTAAATACTTTAAGCCTAATAGTCATGAGATATCATGCACATACCTCTAAGTAAAGGTGAATTGTTTTTTAACAGGGAGTTAACAGAATTTTTTGATAATTTGAAAGGAATTTTTTTGCAGTGATTTTTCAAGATATATTTCTCCATAAACCTGAAATTTTCTACTATGAATTCAATATATAACATTTTCTTTGTAAAGTGATAGCTGGCCATCTTGTGATAAAGTAACATCTGCCAGCCCAAGCTGAGAAATAAAATTAATACCTATATGACACCAAGATGACAAGATTCTTTTTTTTAATCTATAGTGATAGGGTTCATTACAGTGTTATATCAGCGAGCAAAATTTGTTCAACCTCTAATTAGGGTTTCGTGAAAAGTGACTTTTTATGCATTCTAAATCTTTAAAAGTTGTCAATGTGGGAGTCAGACCAGCAATGTTCAACCTTTTGGCTTCCCTGGGCCACATTGGAAAAAGAATTGTCTTGGGTCACACATAAAATACACCAACACTAATGAGAGCTGATGAGCTAAAAAAAAAAAAAAAAAAGTCGCAAAAAATTCTCATAATGTTCTAAGAATTTGTGTTGGGCCACATTCAAAGCTGTCCTGGTTGGACACGCCTGTTTTAGACCATTTGGTGTTTTAAAAATTGAAATATTTCACATATAAAATCTTTCTTCTTGCTTCTCTTTTAAAATCAGGGGTTTTAGGAACACAGCCCCCTGGTGCCTCCTGTAACAACTGACCGGGGCTGAGTGGAGACAGCCATTTTTATATGGGTCACCCTCTCCAGGTCACGCCATCCCCAACTCCCACTGCCTTTACCTCATACTTGCTTATCTTGGTTTTATGACTTGCCCAGGCATTTGAGTTGGCAAGATTGATTCATTCCACCATCTTCCACGTATCAGACATTTTTAGACATTGCAGATATCACCCTGTTCTGCAAGTAACAAGCATATTACTAAGTCATATCCCCTGCCCTGACACACCTGAAAGCCCTGTACAGCAGGCATAGAAATGAGTCATGGAACTATAGTGCTGTTAACGAGCAATGAAAGAAATCAGCTCAGAATGGCGAGAGTTCTGAGGCAAAACAACTCCAGCCTGGAGTGGTGGAAAGGGTTTGGGGAGGGATTCTCTGAAGGGATGTGCCTGATAAGAAAAGGGAACCGAGGGTAACTGAGGCAGAGTGACTAGTCTAAAGAAAGGTGCGACAGTCAAAGGCATGGGTACGTTTATTGTGATAGCGTAACAAGCTGAGGAGAGTTGACGTCAGAGGGAAAAGGAAATCAGATTGCAGAAGCCAGCACACTGAGTTGTCCCACCATAGGTCCTCAGGTTATATTTGATTGCTGTTGACAAGCTGATCCACATAAAGGAAACTTCCAGTTTACTATCGTGTCTTGTACCATGAACATTTTTGCTAATGACATTGGATTTAAAATCCTTCCAGAAGGCTTTCTTAAATTATGTTCAGAATGCTCAATTTAAGTTTCTTTTGATGACTGAAGGGCACCATCAAAGATGTCAAACTTTATACCATGCTGCCAATAAAATATCAATGCTGTAAGTGCGTTTGAGGGTTATTCCAACTTCTATTTGAATAACTTCTCCTTTTCTTCATCTAAAACTGTTAGACAAATTGACAGCAATGGACAGAAGATAAGAAGTCTCAAGTGCTGCCTCCCCTTTCTCATTCGTTATTTCTAATATACTGTAAATTAAGAGTGAAGGATCAAGCTCATTAGAAATACTGTATACATATATTTAAGTCTTTTATTTAGATTGGGATGAGCACTTGATTGCATTCATGAGCTTCACACCAACTCTTTTATTTACGCAGAAGCCCCTCTCCACCAAATTTTTTTTTAACTTCCATGGAGACTCTTGGGTACGTTCAAGAACGGTGGCTCACCTGCCTTTCATTCTTCTACCCTGAATCTGATCTGGTGGATTCGAAAGGGAGAGGAGCTCCCTTGGGCTGAGAGTAGATGGTCCAGGTGGGGTTACACACGAGCCCACCCCTCCCTCTCCCACTCAGGAGAGCACATGGTAAAGGACATCCACATCGGGGAATGCTAGGAATTAATTTAAATCCCCTAAAATACAATACTTTAAAAAGCAAATTTCTCTGAGAATTTGGCCCTTTAACTCTCGTTATGAATGAATTGCCTGGGATACACCTCACAAATGCCTAAGGTGCACTGTAGCACCCGAAAAAGATGGTCTCTTGCTGGGATGAAGTAGACCTAAAATAAGCATTTTGACACGCTGAAAATCCACACCTGCCTTGACTCTGGGTGGTTCCTAATTCTGATTTCTACTCCTCCTGAAAATGAACAGGCCAAGTCATAGAAGGGAAGCGAAACACACATTAGGGATTTTAAAAATAGAGAAAGAAGTGCAAAGAAGGAGGAGACTAGGGGAAATCTCCCCAGTACGGAGGGACTTGCAAGGATTTGAATGAGCAGTTATATATTTAGTACCTATCAATTTGGGGCAGTCCCTAAATTCAAGAATCTTATGACTTCATCCTGATCCCAGATGTTGCAGGGTAAATCCCTTTGCAAGTTACGTGTTTTAAAATTCCCCTCCTTGCTTTTTATTCTTTTCATGCTATGAGACACCTCTTTCTGTACTTCTTGAAATTTTAGAATGACTTACATTGTTTCCCAGATATTCCTACTAAAAACCCTAGTTCGCATAATAAAATACTATGATTCATACTCACATGTAGGTGGCCACCTACTGTTGTGAGTTCAAATATAACAGGAAAAGTTCTTTTGTCTTTGTAATCCAATTTGAAAATAATCTCTGGAAGACAGATTACAATGAAAACCAACAGTATGATTTTGACTGCAAGTTTTGCCCACACGCAACTTGTCCAAATCAAAGTCACATTATCAATAACACGTAACTTTTAGACCATTCTCATTTAACCATTCTTTTCTCGATTTCGTGGTGAATTATCTCATTTAAGTAGTTAAGACTTCCTTGGGTGTAATGAGCTTTGGTCTCAGGAAGTTCAGTTTTCACAAATCCCTTCAACTTTAAAAAAATTCAAGTACGTTTTCTCTTGTTATTTTAGTAAAAACAAAGAAGATAAATCCTCATGGGTGTTCTGTCAGCACAACATAAAGGAAGAATTTACATTCATACGTTCTTCTTTGTGGGATTATATAAACATGTTTCACAAGCACCATTTTAGAGATCAAGCATATATATTGCAAAGTTCTTAGGACTCATTAAATGACCTAAGCTGCAAGAATATAAAATTCCAATATTGTAGTGTTTCTGAAAAGGCTACAATGACACCATGGTAAGGACAAAGTCTAGCAACACGATACAAGGTCCAAAAAGGAAAGAATTTTAGAGATAAGGCCAGTCCCCTGAAATCACTTTGTAAAAGGGAAACACTGAATCACTGATTCAAAAACATTTTTGAGTCCCCACCAAATGCTAATCCCTGTTCATAGACTAGATGTCTGCCCTCATGGAGCTTCCATCCCACAGGAGGGAAAGACTTACAGGCACTGAGGGTCAAAGACCAACAAGCAAGCAAACAAACAATCAAATACGTGTTTGGGCCCAGTACTGGCTCAGACGCTTGGGAGCCATAAATTCTCAGGCAAGTTACTTTTCCTTTCTGAACTTCTATTTCCTCATTTACAAGCAAAAATAATATTACCTATCACATAGTTTGCTCTGAGGATCAAGTAAGCTAATATAAATAAAGCAAATGACTGTCATAGTCTTATCTGTGTTTTAAAGTCAGCTAGAGCGTAAAGTTTAAATGGCTTCAATGTTGGATGGATCGTGCAGGGTGCCTTGTGCCTTGTCATCTTTCATGTCTCACTGTCTCTCTCACCCTAACTCTAGCACACCAAACACCATCTTTCACTGACTTTGAGACACACATTTCTCCCATTTTAACTTGTCTGGAAGAGAACATGTCTTATCACCTAAACCTTCTTGTGATCACTGTCAGTCAGCTGTCATTGCCCTGACAGTTTTCATTGCCAGTGCGAGTACAAGCACTCAGAGCAATGGCAACCAAAGTTTCAGAATGGATGACAGTGGCTTGTACATCTTGGAAACAGTAGCTAAGAGTTCCTTTCAAGCCTGAGAAGCAAGTATGTGTGTGTAGTGTGTGTTGGGGATGGTGGGACTGACGTGAGGATTGTGGTGAACCAGACACATTTAGCAACGTGCTGGAACTGATAATCCAAACAGTCCAGCTCTACGCACTCGCCCAGTCAGTTTCATTGCCTAGCACCAAAAGCTTTTGGTCTATCACAGGTTCTTTGGATTCTTCAAGGAAATGCTGCATCACCAATGTTCTTTCTGGCACAGAGGACAACACTGTGTAGAAAAACATGGGCACTGAAGATTCTAAGTTGAAAAGTGACCAAAAAGGTGACCATCTCTGAATGTGAAGGCGTTTAGGAATACCCTAATGGAATTTATTTTCTTTAGATTTTATTTTATCATATGAGCATAACAGTTATATGAGGGAGACCCCCAAAAACAGAATTTATTTATAAAGCATTGTGTATTTCTTCTTACATGTTTAAATTTCAGTCATCTTGAAAGCACTCTCCACTCGATGCACTACACCTATCGTGAGATGCTTTTTCCACGACTCAAAACAGTTTTTCAACTCACCCATTTGGATGCCTTTTAGTGCTTAGCTGTTTTTTTGTTTAACCTATTCCACATCCATAAAATGTTTCCCTTCGAAGATTTTTTTCATCCGGAGAAACAAAAACAAAGTCATCTGGAGTGAGATCAGGTGAATAGGGAGGGTGGGGCATGGGGGTCATGCTGTTTTGGGCCTAAAACTGCTGAACACCCAGCGCGGTGTGGGCAGGTGCGTTGTCATACCACATGCTGTTCATCACCCGTCATGAAACAGGCAAACGCGTTGAAAGAGTCACCAAAAAAAAATTCACTGAAGCCAAACGCGGCCTCTCACAACAAGACCAGCTGGTATATAGATGCAGATGGGTTCCTAGAACACTCACCTAGCGAGGGAAGCCTGTACTAAATGGGACTAGCCCTCCAGAAGATAATTCCAGTTTTTCTTGGGCCCCCTCCTTGTATATGATCCCAATCTGTATCTAGTTTACTATACAGAGCTCCTTCAATAGGTATAAAATAAATATGAAAGGCATAGTTTAATTAATAGCACCTTTTTGAACTTGGTTTCTGAAGGTATATCTAATCTCAGAACAGATTACAGGGAGTTCCCTGATGGTGTAGTGGCTTAGGACTTCGGCGCTGATGCTGTCAGCGTTGCTGCCTGGGTTCAATTCCCAGCCAGGGAGCCGCCCACATACCAAAAAAAAAAAAAAAAAAAAAAAAGAACAGATTACAATTAATAGAACCTTGGATTTGACAAACTACAATGCTTGTGGTTCCCAGATACAGTGTCTGGCACATCAAAGGAACTTTCACAGCAATTGGTCCATCCTTTGAGCTGCAAAACAGCGTCTGGCCCTGAGGAACCCCTCAAGGGGAAGGGTCCTGCAGAAAATGTTTTCCTGGGTAACTGGAGTTTCTCACACTGCCCGGGGGTCGGCCTTTCACAGCCACCACGCCACCCTTCAACATATTCAATGCAAAATTCTGTTTCAAAGAGGTTAACACCATAATAATGAAAACGAATCTTATCTGTAACAGTGTAACTGCATCAAAGAATTTTTAAAAGAACCTTAGATTCTTATTCTAACTCTCAAGATCATTGTCTTAGTAATTCCCAGAAGAGAATTATTCCCAGTTTTGTGCAAGGGTTTTGTGCTGACCCATCAACTGCAAGTCAGGACAAAACGCTCTGTGCTACAAACCAGAGCTGCTGTAATTGAAACATGAAATCTGCTGTGAATAGGCAATCAATCTTAATATGACGACCTACACTGTAATTGATGTCTGGCAATATACACTTCCAGATATATCCCACTGAAAACGCTTTTTAAAATTATGCAGACCCTGCAATGGAATCTCCAGTGTCACACTACCATTTGAGTCGGGTTCGTGTTTCTGCAACAACCGCGTTACAGCAGAGAAGCAATTTTATCCACGAGTGAGAGAGAAATCAAGAGTAAAAGAGAGCTTCATCATTTGTAATCTTGACAGTTATGTTAAGTTTGTGGACCATTTGGTAAAATAAAGTACAGATTACCTAGTTTTTTGGTACATTCACAACCTTCCTTTGGTGACAAAGATTGGCAGGTTTTCAAAACCTATCACTGTTTATCCAGATGAGTGACGAAAGAGAATCTTCTGCTTCTTTCTTTCTTTCTGCCCATTTCTCACGAGTTATGTAGTCCCTGGGAAATCACTTAACCTCTCTTTGCTGTGGTATTTTTCTCTTTCTTATTAGTAAAATAGAAATTATACAATTGCATACCTCATAGGCTAGTTTTAAGTATTAAATGAGTTAATACTTATAAATCATTTAGAGTCGGGCTTACCACAGAAAAGCCCCTAATAAACCTAGCTATTATTTTTATTATTACTGGACATAATCATATAAAAGATGAATGCATAACTAGATTAATGAATTAGTGGAGGAAGACGTGGAATATACAGCTTGACCTTCAAAGATGGTTAAGGTTTCAACAGGAAAAGAAGGTAGAGCTTAACCATACTTACTACTGCTACTCATAACCTTACTTCCTGTTTTCTCCCCTTGCCCAGAGGATAACTTAGATATAATGAGCGCAGAACAAGGAATCTTGGGTCAGTAGATCGGAGCCAACCTGTGGAATGGCAACTATACTCTCCAAGAGTACCCCCACCGTGCATCCAGCTGTGCCAGGCACAAGCATGACTCCATGGGATGCTGAAGGAATAGGGGACTCTGCAACCTGCCAGTCTTTCTGTCCATGTGTCCCAGCCTATGTTGGGTATTGTCCCCTTCACAGCTTACCAGCTTGTAACTTTCTGAACAGGGCTTAACATCTCTAAATTTAAGTATTATTTATACAACAGACATTTAACGTAGCTAAGTGGCTTCTCTAAAGAGTAGGTTACATTTGTACGAATACTAGAAAAGGATCTGCTACGGGGTAGGTATTTTTAAAATGTGTCCCCCCGCCCCAAATACATGTAAAGATTGTAGATTAGTCCTCCACAGAAACAGCAACTTGCATTGAATTGTAGGAGCTCTCATTCACATCATCTCTCCTCTTCGTCCTGGCTGAGTTACCGGAATTCGGTGCAGAACAGTTATACCACAAACATACATGTTGTGGGGGTGTCCATAACACTCATTTCCTTCCGCATGCTGTTCCTAACAGACAATCTATAGGATATGTCATTCAATCAATTCCAATGGTTTAAGAGTCTTGAACAGCATACCAAATTTTAGATGCCAACATTTAATCGAATTTTGACATCTCGAGGAGCACTTTTCCATGTACTGAGAGCAAGCAGAAGATTCATAAACAAAGAGCAATCACAGATGGTAATTTTATCCAACTGGATCCAATTATATTTAGCATTTTTTATGAAAGAGGGAGAAAAACAAGAATGGACTTAAAATGTTTTACTTTTATGATTGGCACTCTAAGGGACAAAAGTGAATTCCCTTACGAAGTTACTTCTTGTAACTCAAGGAACATGACTGTCTAGATCAGTGGTTCTCAACCTTCCTAATGCCGCGACCCTTTAATACAGCTCCTCATGTTGTGGTGACCCCCATAAAATTATTTTCGTTGCTACTTCATAACTGTCATTTTGCTACTGTTATGAATCGTCATGTAAATATCTGATATGTGTTTTCCGATGGTCTTAGGCGATCCCTGTGAAAGGGTCGTTTGACCCCCAAAGGGGTCACGACCCACAGGTTGAGAACCGCTGGTCTAGAGAAAAAAAAATATGCAGTGTCTTCCTAGAGGGAAACGAACCTTCTGTTACAGAACAAATGCAGGCATTTCAGCACATCTGGCAACAATAACTCCACAACCTACAACACTGGTTCCCTGAAATCAGTTTCATGATAATAACTGGTTACCGGCGGATCTTGATTACTTCAAGCCAGAGGGAGTTTGGAAACAAGATAGGTGGTTTCCATCATGCTGAACTCTGAATCCAAAGTGGTCAATTAAGAGACTCACTGTCAATCCAAGGGGCTGCAGAAAATACTGATTTTTAAATAAAAGAGAAGCAGAGCAAAAGGTGATTTTTACATTTGCTTTTCTCCCTGGGAGCAGCTTCGAAAATGCAAGCCCTTAACGAAGGTCCATGTCTTTGCTTTATGGGTATAGATGTAATTTCCAAGGACCTAACAGACAGGAGGATTCTCTTTAAATCCTAAACCACTACATATGTATAAGAATATATGCAGTCAAGATGTCACCCATGCTCCCTTTGAGTGATTGATTTTATTTATCATTTGATAAGTATGTTCTTGTAAGGAAATGGGCCCCTTAATTTTACCCTTGTCACGTTGCTAGGTGCTCATGCTCTCATGTGACTGCCCTTTGGGGGTCAGAGAGTAAAGCCGCACCTCTATAGGTAAGTGGTGAGGTCTTTGCTTTAAAAAGTGGGCATACCTAATGTAAATGATTCATGAGAGAAGGAGCTCCCCCCAAAAGAAATGGGGTTTGAAAGGCACACCTTACATGGTGTGTGTGTGTGGGGGGGTCTATCTGGGCTGGGACTTACTAAGGGCTAGATTGAAGCTAGGTCTGAGGAAGGGAGGGGAAAATGCTCTCTGCCACTTGGATGAACTGTGGCGCTAGGCAGGGGTCCTTAGGAGAGTCCTCGTGTGAGCAGGGAGAAGCAGTTACAGCCAGCCAGGAGATGTTCTGTAGGTTCGTTCTTGTTGGTTATCCCTGAGCATCTGACAGGTCCTGCTGAAGATACAGCCTCATCTGGGGTGGAGAGGAACTTGAAGGGAAGAACCCAGGGCTAGAGAGCTAAACGGAGAGCAGCACGGTGGTGGCAGCAGTACCCCCAAAGAAGGGGAATCTCAGGGGACAGGCAGGTGGAATGTAAGACATGGGTATCATCTTGTATGTGGACATTGGCTCTTCTGCCTAACTTAGAGGACGCAGGGTAGTATTTTATGGAAAGGAGCCAGCATCACTTTATTCCTTATTATTAACAGAACAAATATGGAGGAGACGATCATGTCTTGGTTGAGGAATAAATTACTTCACACCTCCTCTTTGCTAGACATGATGCTAAGTGGGGAGGGGTGGAGTACCGATCACACGGCTCCAGTAGAGGGGAAGAGATATGGGAACAAACAAATGTAAAAGAGAGCAACAGATGTTTCAATAGGCGTGTTCATTAGACAGATGAAGGCAAAAACGAGGGAGAAATAACAAGCATATAAAAATTTCATGTTTCATAGGCCTGAGTCTGTACTCTCATTTCAATCTTAAATTTCTTCAAGAGAATAGCGTGTCCTCTGAGCAATTAATGTCAGAAAACATTTCCTAGCCTGCCAATCTGAAATTTTCATTGCTTATTTATATATAAATGTGTTCAGAACACATTTTATTTGTCTGGAGGGATTTTATTTATCTGTGGCCTCTCTTAAATCAAGAGATCGAAGTCTGGGTCCTAGGGTTTACAGATAGATTTCATCCAGAAAAAAAATTTTAAAGAAATCTATGAGCCATTAAAAAAGTCATTCTTGTTTTTTGTCACGTGAAATAAAGAACAGAATTGAGAATCTTTGGGTTTCTCCTACGACCGCGATTCAATGATAAGTAGCCCTTTAAACAGGAATCCTTTTTAGTCCACGTGCTTGCTTAAAGAGATCCCAACAGCAATGGAACACCACCTTTGTATAAAACATCACATTCATACCTAGAGAGCAAACAATGCTTTTATGTAAAACAAAAACCAAAGTCCTTACAAGCTACACATTATATAACGTAGGTATCAAGACACATTATGAGTGTATTTCCATTGTATATATTTGAAAACTTATTCAAATCCTTTGCATTTTGGTTCATTTTAATACTTCCTCTTGTCTTTAGTGTTCTGCAATTTCAGTATATGTTTAAATGGGTTTACTTTTCTGTCTCACACTAACATTGTTACATGTCATGAATCTGAGAACTTAAGATTTCTGGAAAATGATCTCCCATTACCTATTCAAATGTTACCCCTCCCCCATTCTCCTTCAGTATTTTCTCCTTCTGTAAGTCCTATCACCTTTTTCCATGACTCAGTAACATTTATAGTTTTCTATTTCATTACGTCTCCTTATTCTGGGCATTACCATCAGTTATGCTATGTCTAATCTGCATTTTAACCCTTCCCTTGAGTTATTCATTTCAAAATTATATTTTCATTTAGAGATATTCCATTTGTTTTTTAAGTGAATTTTATTCTCTTCTGAGGGTTTGATTTCTTCTTACATATCGTCACTCTTTTATACACATAAATTTCATATTGTTTTCCACATTGTTATATTATCTCAAGTTTCTAAGGATTCAATACAGCTGTTGTGTCATATGCTGGCTCTCTCTCATGGAAAGTATCATCGGCTCTCATTCTTGATTGATTGTTTCCTATATTGTACTATGTTGTACCACAGTGAGCATATCTTTAGCTGTGCTCTTGTATCTTTTGCTGTTGTCTTGAAAATCCTTGGCACTCGTGATTCTTTCAAAATGGTTTTGTGTTTTACTCTTCTAGGGCCCCAGGAGTATTTTTTAGCTTGAAGATTTCTAGGTCAGCTAAGTGGTATAAAAAATAAAAGCAAAAACAAAAGGTCACCTGACATGCGGACCCAAAGAATGAAATTCTTAGGGGAAGCATTCTTTTCCTTTTACTAGTAAAGTTTCTTGTTCTCACTACGCTGGTGACATACTTTTCTAGTCTAACTTCTCATTAAAATGAGGATCCTAGTTTTACACGGTGTGAGGTGATGGCAGAGTAGTCTCGGTTCCAACTCTGCCTCATCTAGAACCAAGGCCTTGGCTTTCCTCCATTTCATATGGACATTACACTCCAATCACCGGGTCACTTGAATCCATGGTCCCCAAGGCAGTCACAGCATCAGTTCCCAGGCTATACTTTGGCTTTTAATTTCTTTGCTTTTGGCACATGGCAATTCCTTTTACTTTTTGCCAAATTTGGTGATGTTTTAAAATTATTTTAAATATTTTATCCAGCATTGCTAGATGTTTGCAACCATAAAAGTTTCATGTTGTCTACTATACTGCCAGAGTTTCAGTTTACAAACAGTTTACTGTTTCATTATTCATAATTAGTCAGTCTTTCACAAAAGGAATGTTGGTTGGACTGTGTTTCAGATCCTGAGAATTTAGAAACCCTTAACATTATTTTTTTATGTCCAGAAATCTTCCTTAGGTTCAGAAGTGAGGGACTAGAGACATGCTTTCAAGGTCTAAATGAAGAAACTCTGATGCACCTCCTAGGATGCTAGCAGAGCATAGATCATTTCTTGCTAATCAGCACTGCAAATTGATCCAAATAGAGTGTAGTAATTGATTTCCAAATAAAAGTTGGAAAAAGAGAGAATGTGAATATTTTTCTTCTGGACACCATTACTACTTATACTATTAAGAAGGTCTGAGAATGTTTTTGCTCCCAAACAAGATAATTTGCCACAATTTTCAGTAGCAAAATCCTCATAAATGTGTGCAAAAATCTTTCTTCATAAGTGAACTATGAAACAGAATTCTTTTAGCAAAAGTCATAGAGTTTACCCCACAGAAATGACAACTTACAAAAATTGGTGATTTTATAAGGAAAAAAATCTCAGTGACTTGAGAAAACAGCAATACACACATCAAAAGTGTACGTATTAGTGATTGTGTACACTTTCACAAATAATACAGCTCCCACTCTGGGAAAACACGTGAAATTGTTTAAATTACAAGTCCAAAGCATATGGAAGGGTTTATTTGTATACTCTACCAGAGGCAAGTAATTTTCTTAGCCCTTTCCAATACTGGTGATTCGTAGTTAAAATGTTTCAAGTTACTTGATTTTTTAACTGGAAAAAATAAAATCCTTGCCATAGTAAACAGTGATGAAAACTATAAAACCTTTTGGAAATAACAGATTCAGACAAGAAGACCAAACTCTAATTCTGGAACAAAGCTCACTCTAAAATCTATCCTAGTACCTCTGACATGACACAAGGGCCGCTCCTTAAGAATTGAAGCACACTCAAATATCTGTTCATCTCTCTGTTGCCCAGGTCTATCCATTCAGAGTGATCTGGGATTCCCAAACTAAGGGAGAAAAATACTTATTCTCTAAATAGTAGATAGTGTAAGAACTGGAATGATCAGTAAGGCAGTAAACCACATTTAAAGAAAGCGTAGGGGAAAGTTTTCAGGACAATATGGAATTATTACTTTTTTATTCTCTCTTACTACTAATATATAACCCCAAGCTTTTTAAAGCAAATTAATTTTTCCTACAGACACAGTAACAAGTGATTCTAGACTGATCAGATGATAAAAAGAAAAAGAAAATATTTTGGCTATTGACAGTCTAATTTTTTAAAAGCAACACAGTTTTACGTTGCTTCTGTTAGCCACAGGTAACATTACCCTCTTAGTAGATCCCAAGTCTGAGCCAATAAATAATGTCCATCTATGTTTTAAACATATGCCCCCAAAGCAATTTGAAAATAGCTGTATTCACAATATCCAGGATTGACTGATTTTTCTTTCCATTTTTTTCTTGGTATGTATCTCCTTGCTACTCAGTGTGGTCTATGGACCAGTAGCCTCCACATTTTTCAGAGGCTGTTAGAAATGCAGAATCATGGGCTGCACCAAGAGCCTACCGAATCAGAATCTGTATTTTAACCAGACCCCAAGGCAATTCATACACCATTAAAGTTTGAGAAGCTCTGTTCTATAAGACACAAAAATATTCCCTAACTTCAAGTCAAGTATAAGATTTCTTTTAGGGGTGATGACAATGTCCTGGAATTAGATAGTGGTAATGGTTTCACAACTTTGTGGGTACACTAACCAGCACTGAACTGTGTAACTCAAATGGGTGAATTTTATGGTATGGGAAATACACCTTAATTTTTTAAAAAGAAAAAAAAAAGGTAACTAATAGTAAATGCTTTCAAATTGCACAGCAACATAGATGAATGAAAAGCAGTTCTAACTTTTTTCTTCTGTCTCGGGAGAAAATTCGATGCACTCCTTCCTGGGGTTCACCTTCTACTGTGGCCTTGACTCTGAGCAGCCCTGACCAAAGATCCGAAGGGGCACCCCGGTATCCTGAGGGCCTGCGAGGAGCCCGTGTGGGCGGAGCACCCCACCCCCCACCCCCACCCCCCACATCTCCAGAGCTGCTTAAGGAACTGCTACTGAAAACTGCTTTCCTCCGGAGGGAAACCGCAGGCGGACAGATGTGACAGTTCAGGAAACGCGACCACCCAGTCAAGCAGCGCAGCAAAGAGGCAGACACGCTATCTGCCAGCGGCACTCGTGGGCCCAGGCGTGTGGAGGGCGGGCGACTTGCCCTGCGTTCCGCCTTCTGCCCGCCTCTGCCACCAGCCTCCCCCCGCCAAAAAAAAAAAATCTTAAATAAAATCTCGTAGTTACTCCAGGAGTCCACTACAGACGAGCGGGCTTCTAAAATTCACTGCCTCCCGGCCCGCTCCCCTGACAGGCTCATCTCCCCTGGACTCGTCGGTAAAAGCTCCGCGCTACGGGTGGGGAAGCCTAGAAAGTTCTATTTCGGCGGCTTAACCTGGTGCCCCGGAGGCGGGGACGAGGACTCCCCCCAGGACAGCCCCCGCCCCCGCGCACACCTCCGAACTTTCCCGCCCGGAGGACCTGCGCGCGCCACCTGAAGGGCTGGAGCCGGCGCGCAGGTGCCCGAGTGTGCCGGGCGCGCCGGGGCGGGGCCCAGGACCCCCAGCTTCTGCCCGCTCTGCCACACGGGCTGGGTACGCGGGGCGCAAATCTGAATCCGCCCCCTGCCTGGACCGTGTCCTCGGTGCCGCCGCGGTGGGCCCCTGGCCAGACACCCGATCACCTGGAGCGGGGTTGCTGGCCCACGGTCTCGCTCTCATGCCCACGCTTGCTCGCCAGGAGCCAACCCAGACCTTCGCGCCCCTCTCCGCTCCCGGGGGTCCCACCCAAGCTGGCGAGGCCCTCGGGGGGCCACAGGCGTGTTCGGACGCCCCGGCGGGCGCACAGCCTTCCGCGGCGCAGCCCGCCCGCCCGCACTTACAAGCCGGGGTAGTAGCCGTAGAGAGGCGGCGCGGGCTGCGGGCAGCCGTCGTCCCCCAGCTCCGAGTCCAGCAGCAGGTAGTCCTGGCTCTCATTGCGCCGCGCGCCGGCCCCGGCCGCCACCCGGGCAGAGCCGTCCCTCCGGGGTCCGAACGCCGGGCTCTGGGTCATGGCGGGCACGCGGGGCTGGCCCAGGTCCTGCTCCTGGGGGAGGCGCCTCGGCGGGGCCGGGAGCGCGACGCGGGGACCCGCCGCGCTGGCCCGGGGCGGACTGGTGCCGGGCGGACGAGGGCGAGGCGGCGGGGGCGCACGCCCCGCGGGCTGAGCTCCGAGCGAGGCTTCGCCGCTGGCCCGGGGACAGGGCAGCCCTGGGGGGGTCCCAAAGGGGACCTTGACGTGAGCGCGTCCGGCCAAGCCGAGCTCGCGGGAAGGCGGCCGGGGCTCCCGGGCCGAGCGAGCACAGGCGGGGCGGCGGGCGCAGCGGATCCTGAGACGGAGCTGAGGAGTTACTATGTCAACCGAGACTCTCCAGCCGTTGGTTCCCGCCTTCTTCCCCCGCATCTTCCGTCATGATCCCCCACCTTTAAAGGGATCGGAACGACGTTCTAGAAAGCGGCGGCCACAGCCGGCCCTGTCCCCACAACTTTCAGGGCCAGGATGGACCTGACTAGGCGGAACCGCGTATGCACATATTTTTTTTTTTTGGCCTAAGAGTATGCTTATTTAGAAACCCCACAAATGAAGAACTTTCTAGGAAGCGTAAGAGTCTTAAGTAAGACTCTTGAAGAACCAAGGAAACCTGCTTTTTTAAAGACACGAGCCTCTCCTTTCTCCTTCATGTTAAGGCACTTTCTCTCCCCTTCCCAACCCCCTAAGTTATTACAACTCTTGAACAATGTTCTGTGTTCCCAGTGCCGGATGTTCCCAATTCCTGAGCAAACCAACAAAAATAGGCAAGCATTTTCCGATGGCACCGAGGGAGGCCCACAACCTGCTTAACTTTAGAGAAAAGCTTGCCTTGCATCGCTGCAAATGCTGGAATTACCTCTCTGCCAGAGGCTTCCCACTTTTCCAAACTGATTTTAAGACTTAGTTTTGAATTCTGATTTAACCTTCAGACACGTAAGAATTAAAAACTCCTCCACCAGGATGAATCAGTATCTGTAGCAGTTCACGCAGTAGTCAATTAGGAATCCATTCATTCATTCAACAAATATTTAATCAATGCCAACAGTGTGCCAAGCACCATTTTAGGACTCAGAAGCAAATTGGCCAGACAAGACTCCTGTCTGCCTTCAGAGTGTTCATGGGAGAGAGGGAAACAGAGATTGAACAAACAAATGAGAAAATGGAGACAGAAACTACGATGAAAATAAGTCAGGTTGATGTGACAGTAAGTAGGGACTGACCACTGAAGATTGGGTGTGTGTAAGAGGCCTCTCGGAAGAGGTACTAGCTAAGTGGAGGTGGTGGCGGCAAGGAGACAGACATGAAAAATCAGAAGCCAATGGCAAATGAATTGAAGGAGATCAGGCTGTCCTAAATGTACCTTGGCTTTGGTAGGTACAATGAAATGGATGTTGGAAATGTCAGCAACAGCAATCAAGATAGAGGAGGAAAGAGATCACAAATTACAGCTTTTCACTTAGCCAATATACTGAGAACTAAAGCTCAGAGAAGTAGAACCATTGTATCCTGAGAGCCTAGTTCTATATTTGGCACAGATGTATGTGAAAGGAATAAATGGATGCATGGATGAAGTATTTAAAAAAAGAAAAGAAAACATTCTTGGCCACTAAAAGAACCTCCCCGAACAACTAATGTTGATCATTCTGAAGTATGTTATTCCTGATTTAAGATTCTCCTATTTGATCTCTCAACATGTGGAGCCATAATTTAAAAATCTTATTATTTCTCAGTAGTTATACTTAGCATTAAGATACTGTGCTGGAAATGTGCTACCTGTAAGAACTCAACAACTTTGATGCTTGAATGGATTCATTTAAAAATGTTTAATTTAAATAGTGCCAAGGTAATCATTTGGGGAAAATCAAGTATAGGAAACAATTTAGTAGGGAAAGTAACAATTCAGATGTTTTTGACCTGACTCAAATTCTGTGAGTTAAAGTACTTAGCAAGGACCCGTGGTATTAGTTGAAGTGTTAGTCTTTAACTTAAAAAACAAAAGTTGAAGCAAAATTTATTTTGTTGTCGTTACAGTTAGTTGAGTTCTTTGTGTCTGACAACATTGTTTTTCATTCTCAGGTAGCAATGTTTACATTGAAAAGATGATCGATTTTATAGTAAACTTATAACGTGACATCAGTTTATCATTTCTCAGGGTAAGATATGCTTTTCTCTATTATTTGAAATATGGTTAGTACTGAACCAATAAATCCCAGAGGCATTTCCTCCAGGAGAGAGAAGGTGGTATACAAAAGACTAGAAGATTCTGAAAGAACTTAACATATGATGACATGGAAAGAGCATTAGGTTAGAAATCAGAAAGCCCAGATTCTTGTTCTAACCATTAAGAGAGGACATTCAATCTCCCTCTACCTCATTTATTCATCAGTAAGTGGGTATAGAATGACTAAGGACCCCTCAATCTCTAAGTTTCTGCATTTTATAATTATATGGTTTTATCTATTCAATTACATTTAAATAAAAACAATGGAACAAGAAGACAAGACAACTTTTCAACCCATTAACATATTTTTAAATCAAGTACAACAGTGTGGAGTAGATCTGGAGTAACGAAGGAAATTCGATGAATGAAGAAATTATAGTTCTCAAAGTGAAAAATTGTTGGACAGGTGAAGAAATTATAATGCTCAGAGTTAAAAAATTGTTATGCAATTTTATGTTATGTACACGTATGCAGTATGTTTATGGTGTTGAAATATAAATGGGCACTCAGTTGTAACTCTGAGATGTAGGGATGAAGGTGAATGGTGTGTATTCATGAGGGGAAAAAGGGATGTCATTCAGAGAGGACTTCTGCCTCATTGTACACATCTGCACTGTTTGATTGACTGATTTTACAAAAACTGGTATAATTATTATAACTATTTTGAAAAGTCATATGGAACAAAATGAGTAAAGAGAAAGGGTAGGCTTCTAGAAATTATCATGCTAGGACCCCAAAGGGAAAGAAAATGAAATTGCTACTGGCATCAGAGACAAAAGGTTGAGAAAGTATTATGAGATGCTTGATGACTCAAGAAGAAGCTAAGATGGTTTTACATGGAAGACGCAGGACAGCTGCAGTTTATGAGATAGTGTTACTGATGGGAAGCCACTGACACAACAGCATTTCTGGGAAACACAGTTTGGGGTTAGTTGGCTGACAGCTAGAAATGATAGTTTAGTTAGAAATTCATCTGCACAAGTTAAAGCATGGAGTCCCTGGGCCCTGACTCCTAACACATGTAGAATCCACAGGGGAAAAAATACAAAACACCCTAGAAGCTTCAGAAGGCCTGATCTTCTATGAATGAAGGTCTTCTGTAAATTCTGGTTTGAGTGCAACAAGAAGCGCCATTTCTTAACTTTTAAAGTAAAGGGGTCATAATAATTACATTTAATATTAATATCTCTGTTGCAACTAAAACTTTGTTATGTTAAACTTTAGAAACAGAAAAATTAGAATAGCAGCTCCTATTTTAATTTTTGCTTTAATTTGAACTTAACCTAAGCACTTGTTCTTACCATGGTTTCACTTAGAATATGTCAAATTGGAATAAATTAATTCTCCTTTGATAGAATTATTAGAATGCTTTCAGTAAACTATTGGCCAAGGGCATTGTCAGCAAGAATATATTTGTCAGCAAGGTTGGAAAATATGCTGGAGCGGATGTGGAGCAAAAGGAACTCTCGCACACTGCTGGTGGGAGTGCAAACTGGTACAACCACTGTGGAAGGGAGTGTGGGGGGTCCTCAGAAAATTGGGAATGGAGCTACCATGTGACCTGCCAATCCCCCCTTCTGGGGATCTACCCAAAAAATTTAAAAACTTTAGGCCCCAAAGATTTATGTACCCCAATGTTCATCACAGGTTTTCTCTACTAGTTATTTTTTCTAAGAATAAATGTGGCCAGCCAAAAAAAAATCATTTTAAAAAAGCTATGAAAGAAACTTCTATTTATATATTATTAAATGATTTAGTAAAACCACAATAACTAGGTTGGTATTCACAAAATAGAAACATTAAAAAACTATCATAGAACGTTTAATCAAAGACTTCAAGATATAAAAGATTTTATAGTATGATAAAGAACACATCTTAATTCAGTGGGGGAAATGAAGGAATATTGAATAAATGGAATTGGGTAAGAGATTTCTGTTTCTACCTTGTGAAAATAAATGAGATGCATTAAGAAGTTAAACATAATTTTTAAAACCATAAAACCTACTAGAAAAAGATTCAGGTGAACCTTTTTTTTTAAATATATGTAATCCTTTGGTGGACAACATGATTGTAAGCATTCACCAAAAGGTGAAACAATAAAGGGAAAGATTTATAGAATTGACTAATAAAAGCAAAAACCTATGTATGTCAATATACATAGCTCAGAGAATTGCATCAACGCCATGCACCCAAACCACTCGATTCCTGGGGGTATTCAGAGAGGAAGGAACTAAAAGTTTCAGGTTTACTGTGAGTTCATAGTTCCTTTGGCAGGACAGTCTTCTTGAAATTTAGAAAATTACTTTCCACTTGATTCCAGTCAGCTTCATGTGCCAATGATTACACATATTTTTTTTCTAATCACGCTTCTTCAGATTGTCATATTTTATTACATCCTCACCCCCATGGCCCTGTCTTAGTCTCTCACTGTCTCTTGCAAGTGCAGACACCTTGTCCACATCAGGCTGCAGTGGGAGCTCCATCCCCTAACCCACTTCCCTCGCTTGAAAGAACCCATTCTGTGCACCTTAATTCATTAGGATTTTAGCAGTGAGCATCATGGCCACACCTTTGATTTGACCCTTAATGTAAGACTGTGATCTACAGGTCTTTGTGGCTTAAATAATTTCCCAATTTTATATTTCACCATTTGGGGATGAAAAGCAGCAGCTTCTTCAACGCTTAAAAGTCTCTGAATTGAAGAATTCTCTGTTATCTTTCAATTCTGCTTCCAAACTTTCCAATACTATTTGGAGTTCATCTCTTTCTTGTATCAAATTACCAAATATAGCTAACAGCAACCAACATTTTTTGGAAACATTCACTTTTTTTTCAATTCTTTCTTACAATTAAAACCTCACTATATGCATTGTCTGTCTTCCAGGTACTTGAGGTGACAGTTTTTGTCATTTTTTCTACCACATCATACCAGCTAATAGGAACTGCCCTCCTTCCAGTATCAGATAATAGATTCTTCGTCAATTACCACGTGGCATCTGAGAAAATACCACATATTTTCATTCTGTTTGTTGATTGGTTTTGTTTACAGAACCATCCCACCTCTAACTTCTAGTTAGTCATTTCAGTGACAGAAAAAAAGACGGTCACATCTGTTGCAGGACATAATCCAATTACAGTTGTTACATATGGCAGCTTTGAGCCTTCCATGAATTTAATTTTTGATATAGAAGTAGACACATCATAGTTAAAAAGCAAAGACAAGGAGACAATCTTAAAAAAAAAAAAAAAAAAGTAAAAAGTGACACATCATACATGGGGAAACAACCATTCAGTTAAGGAATGATTTCTCCCAACAGGGTCAGAAGACAGTAATACAACTTCCTTAAATCCATCAAATCAGGATTTTGAGCCAAGTTAGATAGAATGGGGACAGAAGTTACCCTTCCTAGGACTTGCATGACTTTATTTTTATACCTATGTATTTGGTCCATCTTGGAGCTTATTCTAGTGTATAGTGAAATATGGATTCATTTTTATTCTCTTCCGCGTGGTTATTCACTAATCCTAGCATCACTTATTAAACACTTCACTTTGTCCCAGTGTTTTTAGATATCATCTTTCTCATATATTAAATTTTCATGTGTGCTTGGGTCTGTTATCTGACTTGCTATTCTATTCCATTAAAATGTTTGTTTATTCACATGTGACTTCCAAACTCTTAATTATAGAGAATTTATAATATATTTTAAAACATTTTAAGGCTAGTCCCTTCTTTTAGCTTTCCATTTCTGTATTTTCCAAGTTATTCTTGCATGCTTATTTTTCCATATGAACTTAGGTATCAACTTTTATAACTCAAAAAAAAAACATGCTTGTTGGTATTTTTATTGGGATAACATTTAATTTTTATAAATTAAGCAAAACTGAAATCTTTGTGACTCTCAATTATCATATGCAAATACACAAGGGGTGTCTTTTTATTTGCTCATTATCTATTTTTGTATCTTGCAGAATTGTTTTAAAGTTTTCTTTATATAGTATTTAACACATCTCTTGCCAAGCATATGCCTAAGTTTTAAAAATGTATCACCTTATTTTAAATTCAGTATATTTTCCATTATATTATCTAAATAGTTTTATTTGATTACATGAAGTCCATTAATTTCTATGTTAATTTTATAGCCTAATACCTTACTGAATTCTTTCTTTCATTTTGACTATATAATTTTTTAGAAACGTCACTTGAATTACAGAAAGTTTTGCTATCTTTTCAAATTCCTATGACTCTAGTTGTTTCCTATTGTCTATACTGCATTGATTAATACCACCAGTATGCTGCAAAACAGTAGTGTAGATTAAATATATGTATATATTTATATAATATATAAATGTGTACAAATGTGTGTATGCACATATGCACAACGGGGAATATTAATCAATTCCTATTTTTTTAAGTTTTAGATTTTTTTTAAAAAGAAGCTTTCCAAGTAACTATGGAGATAATCATATGGTTTTTCTCCTTAGATTTATTAATAAGGTTCATTATATTAATGAATATCTTAATATTGAACCATTCCTACGGTATACCAGAATAAATACTACTTGAACATCACATATTATTTTTAAATATGGTGCAGGATTTTGCTTGCTAATTTTTTTAGGAATTTTGCACCAATATTCACAAGCAATATTGATTGTAATATTCTTTTTCATACTATAAAAGGAGATGTTTTGAAAAGCGCTCAGAGTGTCTACAAAGAGGATGCTTATTTGAGATACTGGTGCTAGAAGAGGCTCTGTTACTTCATATAAAGCAGATACGGGTTAACAAACAAATTAGTTGTTTGGTGATTAGGAAATGATGTTTCGAACATTTGGTACCCTACTGTGTTAGTTTATAACCATAGCGATAGTTACAAGTTCTTTACTGAGTTTAATATCATTTTAGGAAATTGGTTGAGGATTTGACATTGACATAAATGCACTATCATTTAAAATAATGATAAATAGGTTCCTCATTAGTGTTTTCACATGTAATGTCATTTTCCCAAAGACATTACTGATGTTAGACAGAAACTGCTTATATAACAATTCGCAATAGGACCTCAAAAATGTACTCACAGACCTACAAACAGAAATAAATCTATAATCTGAGATTTTAACTTGCCTCTTTTTATATTTGATATGAGAAATCTTTCTTTATTGAAAGATATGAAAGATCTGAACACAAGTGGCAAACTTGACCTAGTAGTCATATATAGAAGAATGCATTGGAGCAGGGGCCAGTCAACTGGGCCAGATTCTGCCTGTGGCCTGTTTTTATTTTTTTTTTTTAATTCATTTTTATTGATAGACTTTTTGGGGTGACATATGTTAGCAAGAATTACATAGGTTTCAGGCATACAATTCCACAGTGCATTGTCACCTTGTTGTATAATAATTTTACCATCTATTGTGACTTCTCTTTCTATCACCCTATATCTAGCTTCCCCTCCCTCCTCTCCGACCCCCTCCCCTTTCTCCCCTTCCTGTGGCCTGTTTTTAAATGACATGTGAGCTAAGAATGGTTTTATATTTTAGAAGAGTCATAAAAGAAAGAAAGAAAAATGTGGCCATATGTGGCCCACAAAGCCTACAATATTTATTATTTGGCTCTCCAGTATTTATTATATGGAGAAAGTTTGCTGACCCCTGCACTAGACAAATTGTAGAAGACATTCTTCCTGAGCACACCTGGAAAATTAAAATGTCAGTGGAAGAAGAACTCACAGTGGAAATCAGAATAGGCTTTTTCATATATGGCAAAAATGCTGCCGTATCTACTTGTCATCTGTTTACCAAACTGTTTCATTTTTCTCTTCCTGAGACGCAAGACAGTAACATTTTTCAGATTCTTCTGCAGTTAGCTTAGGGCCACGTAACTGGCTATGAGGGGCTGTAAACATTTCTACACAATAATTAACACTTTCAATGGATATGTGGGGTCAATGTCCCCTCCTCCACAATTGGGATCAACCTTAATGATTCACTTACAACCATCAGAATGCAGCAGAAACACTGATGTGTAACTTCCAAGGCAAGGTAAAAAAGGTCTTACTCTTTCCTTTTAGACCTCTCAAGTCATTTGTCTTTGGAGTGACCCTACAGAAACCCAAATACCTTGAGGCCTTCATGTTATAAGAACGCAGACCACATGAAAAGGCTCTGTGTAGGTATTCTGGCTGAAAGACAACCCATCACCTGGAATATCGCACCAACAGCCAGACAGACGTGAGAAGACACTCATGAAATCAGCCTTCAGTCTTGAAGTGACTCTCGCCATCAAGTCTTACTAGCAGAGGCCCCAGACATTGTGGGACAGAGACCAACCATCCCTGACGTACCCTGTCTCACCTGTCCCACACCATCTGGAACGTAATAAAATGGTGATTTCGTGCTGCTAAGTTTTGGGGTAGTTTGTTAGGCAGCAATGGTAACTAGAACTGTAACCAATAAAATAGAGGTGGGGATTACACGTACCACTTCTAGACGTAGCCATTAATCCCTCCCACTCTTAAATTCTCTTGCACACTGACTGTCTCAGAGCAAGGTGGTTTTGCTTTGCACCATTGTAAGGTGAAGGAATCTTAGATCCTTGAAAACCACCTGGAGGAGCCAGGCCGAAGAGAGCTCCTTGACCCACATTAGACTCGTACATGAGTAAAAAATAAATCTATACTGTGTTGAGCCACTTATAGACCAATTAATAGCTTGCTCTATTTTACTAACCCAAATACATTTTATAATTTGAGGGATGAAGCAAAAGCAGAATTTAGAAGAGAAATAGCTTTAAATTCATAGGTTACAAAAGGAGAGTAGTTAAAAACTTAATGACTTAATCATCCATCTCAAGGTATAATAAGAACAAAAGCAAAATAAACCCAAAGAATATAGGAGGAAAAAAATAACAAGAAAATAAAGGAATAAAATTCAATGTTAAAAAATATATAATAAAAATTTATTTTTAATTAATGAAATCGATAAGCCTAATGCAAAACTTACCAAGAAAAGAATAGCAAAGACAGAATGAAGCAACTTCAGAATTGCCGAAGGGGTTATCACTGCACATCTTACAGACATGGAGAAAAAAATAGAAAACTATTACAAACGAAGTTACAGCCAAATGAAAGCTGAAAAAGATCCTAGAAAAAATATCTTATCAAAACTGACACAAGGAGAAATAGATCTATTTACTGGCCCTTTATTACTGAAGAATTAAATCAGCATTGAAAACTGTCCCATGAAGGAAACAGTGCCAAATGGCTTCACTAGAAAATTCTACCAAATATTTCAAGAAGCGAAGTCCAGTCTTACACCAATTTATTCACCCAGTAGTAAAGGAGGGCATTTTTCCCAATTACTTTCACAGGACCAATAGTCTCACTATGAAAACATACTGGACAATGTAAGAAAAAATTACAGGCCAATCTCACTCATGAATTTCCTATAGTCCATTGAGCAGCTCGGACATGCACAAGCAAGCCAAATACATAAATATCTAAAAGTCACGTACATCGTGAAGAAATTGACTTTATCCGAGGAACGTAAGGGGGAATTTAATTTTTTTAAAAATTATCAAACAAGTTATTGGCCACCTTAATAGTTTAAAGGAGAAAACTCAAAAGATAATTTGTCTCTTAATTCCTGGTTTTGGTTTTTATTCTTAGTGAATAATTAGGGATGCGAGTAAAGATTTCCTAGGAGACTGCCGACTTTTCTGCCGATTTCTCTGCCTGTGCCCTTTGCCATGTGACCTTGCCGGTCCTCACCCTTGGATTCCAAGGCTGGCTGTGGGTGTGCTTTGCTCAGGGGGTATTAGCTGATGTGATCCCTTCAGAGACTTGCAAATGTGATTCTGCTTTTCCACGTCCTCTTCTTGCTGTTCCTTAAACATACCCAGAGCGCATCTGCCCTCAGGCCTTTGTCCTTGTGGCTCCCTCCGTAAGGAGTGATCCCCCCTGTAAATATCTGCACTGTGAACTCATTGTCTTCATTCATGTCTCTGCTTAATCATTACCTCATCAGAGCAGCCTTCCCTGAATATATGTTATTAATAAAAAATTTAAACAAAAAACAGGGTCTGGCAGAAGTAACCCCCAGACTGGAGTTATAATTTTATTACAAATCATAACCATACAAGCTTGTGATTTTGTAGTAAAAGATTTGGTATAAATTACCAGCTCATAAAAAGGGGCATTGGGGTTCCCTGGTGGTGTAGTGGCTAAGGCTTCGGCGCTCTCAACACTGCAGCCTGGGTTCACTTCCCAGCCAGGGAACCACCACCCCCAAAACAAAACAAAACAAATCAAAAAACAATTTTAAAAAAGTATTATTAGTGTAACCATAAGCATATATGGTTATGATCTTGTAACAAAAATCCTAACTCCAGTTCGGGCGTTACTTCTGCCGGACCCTGCAGTCTACCATGAAAAATAAATTCAGGGTGTCATTGTTTATCCTGTGTTCCTTGTTTTCTCTCTAGCACTAAATGCTAACTTGTTCATTGGCTGTCTCCCCTGAGTGCAGGGAACTGTTTCCTTTTTACCACTGAATTCTTAGTGCCTAGAATAGTGCCTGGCATATAGTTAATATCCAACAATTGTTTGCCACATCAAAAATACACCTTGATCTTACTGATTCAACCCCTTTAATCTCTATTCTTTTAGCAAAATATAGTGCACCAGACGGTGACACTTGTTGGGGGTGGGGGTGATGAAGTGAGGTAGGAGTCAAACGATGGAATGGCTACCTAAAACATGGTTAAGAGAGAACTTAGCCAGAAAGTACTTAACATGAAAAGTACATACTTGCCGGCAGTATGTACTGGCATAGTACATCGTTCTAGGTATCACACACCGAGAGAATCACAAACCGAGCCTTCATGAGAAGCCATATGAAGAAGAAAAATGATGTACGTTCGAGAATTGGAAGGAAATTTGAAGGAAAAACTTGAAAGATACAACGCATAAGAAACCTAAGCATGAATGAATGATGATCACAGGGAGCAAAGAAGAAAATGAAGAAAGTATTTTCACTTAAATGAAATGTTTATATGTAAAAACAAACAAACAAACAAAAAACCCCAGAAACATCTGGAGTCAAATATTCAATATAGCGTGACCTCTGAAAACGAGAAATGTTCTTTTTAAAAAAGGAAATGTATAAAATGATCTCATTTTCTTCAGTTACAACCATAATGTGTGCATAACTGAGTATGTCATTCAGTAGTTAGGCAGGTGATAGAGGATTTGTGGTTATAACAAGGTAACAGTTACATAATAAAATGCAATTGGAGAGACAAACAGTAGATGCTCAACAAAAGCTGAATTCTGAGAATTATTTTCAAGGAAATGACTCAGGACATACAGCAGTCTTGTTCATACCACATAGCTGCCTTCATGGCATTAGTGGAATGACAAGATGTTTGAAAAGGAAAAAGAAAAAAAACAACTGTGTACAACAGGGTAAATAGCTTGCCTAACTGCGCCTAAATTAGTCTAAGCTATTTTTAGTCCATGATTCTGTCCTAAAAGGCCCCTGGGAATTGGAGGGAAATATGAAGGAGAAAATTTGTGTTTTTCCCAGCTGAATGATACCAAGATATTCCTGAAATACATTTTAAAGGGCTTTATGTTCCAAAGATAACTCAGTTTGTCAGTCACAGAGAAAATAAAAAGGTGGAAAGTCTATTTTTATAACACAACATTTCCTCTAAGTGGGCCCTGGTCGGGGTGGCTTACTACCTCTTGCTATAGGCAGTGGAAATAGATAAGGGTGTCAACTCTGAGTAAACGAATCATCTGTGAGTGAGACAAAGAATCTGGTTTTGTTGTGTTTGGGAAAAAATTATTTTCAATTATATTTGTCTGTATAACTCTGATTTCCCTCTCAAAACCAAGTTCAGATGGTTCTTAGCCCAACATTACTTATCAAATACACCGGGGTGCCAAAAACCTTATACACATTTTAAGAGATGTTATCTATGTATTACATAAATACTGATGGTAACCACTTTGAGCACCTCTTGTAATTGCAGAAGTCAAAGGTGACTTGTGCTACCAGTATACATTGAGTATTACAATTTTAATACAGTTTTTTCCTTTCTTAAAATGTGTGTACATTTTTTTTAGCACTGTTGGTATGTTTTCTGATGGTTTGAGACTTTCCGTTTCTGGTCTAGCATATAAGGAGCTGGAAAGTCATCACTTCTTGCTAACAACAAGTAAAGGGTTGAGCAAACTGAAAAATCAACGATTTTCCGTTGATCTGTAGGAGATGTGAAGTCACAGGGCAAACTGCCAGAGAATCACAATTCACTGGGGTCTGTAGAAACCTTCATGGGAAAATCTGAACTGTAATCAACAAATTGCTGGAGGCTCAGTATGGGCAGATCTGTGAGATAATGACTCCAGTGACCCAGTCATCAGAAGGCCCCCACACTTCTGCAAATTTTACTGCCTGAAACTCCACCAGGTTCTCGATGAATATCACAGAAAAATCCCCCAGTGCTCCCTGCAGGAGGAGGGGAAAGGAACCATTCTGAAATGTGCCCGAGTGTTCTGTTCTTAATAAGGTCTGCCCTCAGGAGAAACTGGTTAACCAGAGCTTAACCTGCTGGGGTTTTATTGGAGCCTAACTGACCTGAGGGAGATACCCAACTCCAGCCATCTCTCGTCTTCCAAGTGGAGGAAAGGAAATACTCAATGCCAGTCCCTGCTAGCCTTCCACATAGGACAAGGAAAATCACCAACTCCAGTCCACTCCAGCCACCCTGTCTTGGGCAACCATCACCACCATCCATCTCCAGAACTCTTTTTACCTTGCAAAACTGAAAGTCCATGCCCTTTAAACAACACTCCCCATTCTGACAACTCTCAGCTCCTGGCGAACACCGTTCTCCTTGCTATCTCTATGATTTTGACAACTCTAGGTACCTCATATAAGTAGACTCATACATTGTCCTTTTGTGTCTGACTGATTTCACTCAGCATAATGTCCTAAGGTTCATCCATTTTGTAGCGTGTATGTCAGAATTTCTTTCCTTTTAAAAGCTGAATAATAGTGCATTGTATGTATGCCAGTATTTTGTTGACAATCTATCTCTCCATCTATATTATCTATATTTTTGCATCTATTAGATCCATCCAGGATGTTGGTGTGCAATTTTTTTTTCTTGTAGTGTATTCATCTAGTTTTCATGTAAGTGTTCCTGGTAATAGAGTCAGGGCAATGCTGGCCTCATAAATGAATTTAGGAGTGCTCCCTCCTTTTCATTTTTTGGAAGAGTTTCAGAATGATTGGCATTTATATTCTTCTTTAACTACTTCATAGAATTCTCCAGGGAAGCCATTCAATCCTTGGCTTTTCTTGCTTCAGAGAATTTGTTTTATTTGTTTGTTTATTACTGTTACTAATTCAATCTTTTTACTTACTAGCCTGTTTAGATTTTCTATTTCTTCATGATTCACATTTGGTAGGTTTGTTTCTGGTAATTTATCAATTTCTTCTAGAATGTTTGTTTAAATTGTTCATAGCAGTCTTTTATGATCCTTTCTATTTCTGTGGTGTCAATTGTAATGTCACCTCTTTAATTTATAATTGTAAGTCCTCTCCCTCTGTCTTTCTCTGTCTCTCTGTCTCTGTCTCTGTCTCTCTCGCTCTCTGTTTTTTGTTTGTTTGTTTTTGTTTTCTTTGGTTAATTTTGTTTGTCTTTTCAAACAACCCACGCTAGTCTTGTTGATCTTTTCTATTATTTTTTTTTCTAGTCTCAATTTTATTTATTTTGGCCCTAATCTTTATTATTTCTTTCCTTCCTTCTAACTTTTGGTCTTAGTTTGTTCTTTTTCTAGTCTTTGAAGTATAAAGTTAGGTTGTTTCATTGAGATTTTATTCTTGATATAGGCAATTATAGCTATAAATTTTCCTTGTATAACTGCTTTTGCTGCACCCCATAAGTTTTGGTTTGTTGTGTGCCCATTTTCATTTGTCTTAAGGTACTTTTTGGCTTCCCTTTTGATTTCTTTGACCCATTGGTTGTTCAGGAACATGTTGTTTATTTTTTATACAGTCATACATTTTCCACTTTTTCTTCAGGTATTCATTTCTATTTCATACTACTGTGGTCAGAAAAGATACTTGCGAAAATTTCAATTTTCTTAATTTTAAGGCTGTTTTTTAGCCTATATATGATCTACCCTAGAAATGTTCTGTGTGCATTAAAAAGGAACGTGTTCTGGAATGGAATGTTCTATATATGTTAGGTCCATTTTGTCTATCGTGTTACTCAAGACATGATTATTGTTTCCTTATTGATATTTCTGTCTGGTTAATCTATCCAATGTTAATAATGGGATATTAAAATCCCTTACTATTATTGTACTGCTAATTTTCCCCCTTAAATCCTGTTAATGTTTGCTTTAAATATTTAGCTCCAATATTGAGTGCAATTACTATATCCTTTTGATGAATTGACCATTTATCATTATATAATGACCTTCTTTGTCTTTTGTCACAATTTTTATTTAAAGTCTATTTCGTATAGGTTCAGCCACCCCTGCTCTTGTTTGGTTACTGTTTGGTTGGAATATTTTTTTCCATCCCTTCATTTTCTTTTTTTTTTAATTCATTTTTATTGTTAGACTTATTGGGGTGACATCTGTTAGCAAGGATTACATAGGTTTCAGGCATACAATTCTGCAGTGCATTGTCAACTTGATGTATAATAAGTTCACCACCTAA
The DNA here is from genome assembly GCA_004026885.1 of Lyroderma lyra. Lineage (NCBI taxonomy): Eukaryota > Metazoa > Chordata > Mammalia > Chiroptera > Megadermatidae > Lyroderma > Lyroderma lyra. Next base: position 239,571 of record PVJL010000751.1, on the reverse strand, counting down.
TGTGACTTCTCTTTCCATCACCTTATATTTAGCTTCCCCCACTCCTCTCCCAACCCCTCCCCTTTCTCCCCTCCCTCAATCCCTTCATTTTCAACCTATGTGTGTCCTTAAAGCTAAAATGAGTCTCTTACAAACAGCATATTATTGGATCTCGTTTTATCACCCATTCAGCCACTCTGTCTTTTGATTGGGGAATTTAATCCATTTCTATTTAAAGTAATTATTGGTAGCTGAGAACTTACTAGTGCCATTTTGTTAATTATCTTCTGAGAGTTTTGTACATTTTTTATCCATTTTTCCTCACTTGCTCTCTTCCTTTGTGATTTGATGACTTCTTGTTGTGGTATGCTTTGATTCTTTTCTCTTAATTTTTTTGTATCTATTACATACACAAAAAAGTCTTTTTCTCTGTGTGGCTACCATGAGGCTTACATAAATAAACTATCTTATAGTTACAGTATCCTACTTTAAGTGACTTATTTGTTCTTTTCATAACTAAATCTCAGCGTAACAATACATGCTAGGACTCAAGCTAGAGAAGATTTTAGGATGGCCTTCACCAGTGCATTGGCAGGGATGGGTATCTGGTGAGATATTCCTCTACCAAAGGATGGAGAAGAAACTGTAATGGTACTCTTATGTCACCAGACAGAACCATCCAGGGCAGCTCTAAGCATATTGCAGTGTTTTCCAATCCCATCTTGCCTTTCTGCATTATCCACAACTTCCTTAGGGTCTTAAAACTCACTTGCTTCCAGGGCAGTGTTCCACACTACTTCCAGTTCTGTGTCCCCGATAGTTGTCTCTCACTTTGATTCTTCCTGGGTTTTGACCCAGGATTCCATGGTTCATCCAAAGGACCTAGAGTTCCAGGACAATAAAGGACATAGGTGGGAGCTATTGTAGGTCAGCTTGTGATCTGATTTAAGTGACTGGTCTACCGTTCCACCCCTTCTCCAGAGACTTGCTTGTTACACTTGGCAGCTTTCCTGCTGGTGAGGGAATGAGCCACCAACATCTCTCCTACCATATGGTCTTCACGGCCAGGCGCTTTGATAATGTGGAGACACATACACACACTTATGTAAATATCACAAATTAGATATTGGACAAATCACTGCTTGAAAAATTATATTAAAACTTCTTCACTCTGAAATACTTAAATTGGAAATTTAATGCTAAGTTTCAATGTATCAAAATTCACTTTCTTAGATTTTGTATCAGAAGTTCACATATTCATAGGTTTTTCAGGAAGAGGTAAACTAACTTTATGAGGTGCCAGACTCAGGATATACCTTGTTTTATGACATTTACAGGTGATATTTACATATGCCAGGTCATAAACCCTGTCTACCAGCTCTCTTAAATTTAGTTTGTTTTCCACCGAGTCTTTGTGGTTCTGTGTCCTCTATCTATTTTCTCAGTGCGGGTTTTGAATACCTCACACAGATGGAGTCTGTTTAGTATCCACTAAAACTGAAAAAGTCCAGCAGTCAGATAACCCAGACAGTCTCAACTTCATTCTGTTTTAAGCCCTTAAATATATTTAAGTCTGCCTCTCTTCTCTCCCCTAAGCAGTAAAAATAAGCAAGGGTGACCTTTACTATTGCACTTAAGCAGAACCTGTTTCCTTTGAGCCTCCTTTTGAGGACTTATTGGATGTTCCCTCACTAGTCCTATGATCCTTATTTCCTGGATTTACCTCCTTGGTTTGCCTTTTCGTATACATAGAATTAATGTCTACAGGAGGATTTTAGATTAATTTTTGTATCTCTGAAATGACGTGACATATTCCATTAATAAGTCAGAGTTCCGATGACATCGATGTTTGGAAAAATCAGAAACTCATTCTCTCCACAATGATAAGAGGACATCCAGTGTCTGCTCTGTATCACTGTACCAAAATGGTTCGAGAGAAAGGAAATAATAAAGGTGACTCAGAATCTTTCATTCTATTTCGTACATGACTCAGCACCTACGAAGAGTTTTGAAATAACACTTTTACCTTTACCATTCCTGTTCTCATGTCCTAAAATAAAGTTATAATACAAGAGCTACCAATTATTGAGCAATTATGCTGTATCAGGGTCTGTATGGACTCGACATTTTTACTCGATTTTAAGAAACTTACCTATCAGACAGTTAGGCAGGAGACCCTCGATTTCTAGCACAGAGCTACTTGAATCCACAGCTCATGATCAGGAATACATGGCCTTTGTCACCCCAGTCCCAGCTATGGGCTTAGGGAGGGTATGTGGTCAGGGACAGTGAGAGGTGGAGATCTTCCCAGCAGCAGTGCGTGAGTGGCACCACGGGACATTTCATTAGGTTAGAGAGGTAGGGAGAAAGGAGGACTGTAGAAGAACTCGCTCAGTAGAGTTAATGGGAGAAGTTATTTCCTTTCCTTACCCTGCCTTTTCCCTCCTCTTTCTCAAACTAGTCTCTTGGGCTTGGTTTTAAAGATTGCCCTTGGTTCCAAACATCTGTTAAAGGAAATATATATTTTCATGTTTCTGAACACTGATCTATGGCAAAGTAAAATTTTTAATGATCCCAGTTAGGAGATAAAATTAAGGACCCTAATTAAGTTTACATTAAACTAAAAGTATCCAATTGATGTAATATCCCATATTCTGAAAGATGTTTATCCTGCTATTTTCTAAATCACTGCATAAAAATTTTAAACAGAAACGTGAAAATAGTTTTTAGCTTTTATTTTGTTTTGTTTTTCGGATTGGGTGTCAACACTTTTGGAAATCTCCAAGTTTTGTAACCATAACCAAAGAAAAGTGGGAAGAGGATTCAGAAAGATGACTCTAGAAGGCATGTGTGGATAAGGAAGGGCAGAAATATAGGTGTTGTAGAGATGGTGAAGAATTATTACAGTAATCCAGCCTCTGGTTGCGTGGTGGCAAAGGGAATAGAAGAAGGGATGCTGTGTAAGGCATTTTTCAGAGGAAGAACCAGTAGGACTTGGTGCCATGGGAAATAACTGGAAGGGGAACAAAAGAACTGTTCAAGGCACAGAGTGGTGGTATAATGAGCTAAGCAGCTGTAGCACACCTAGCCAGCTTCCTTGAACTGAACTCTGTAGCTTTAAATTCAGGGAGACTTCCACATCACTACTGGGGAAGCAATCCAAAGCGTGGCCCCACGAGAATAACCAGTGTTCTAAAGATTAATGGCTGAGTGACACAGTACTGGGCTCACGGTAGGTGCTTCATAATTATTCACTTTCAGCTATGTGTGTGTGCGTTTTGTTTTGTTTTGTTCACAACTCTCTGAATGTAATTATTGGTAGGGTACCTGACTTCACAAATGACTAAGCTGAAGCTAATGTCACATGACTAGGGACTAATTTCATGTGCTGCCAACGGAAATCTGAATACAGGTCAGAGAGCACGAATCTGCCCCTTGTCAGGAGCACTGCTTCAAGTCCCATTCGAATAGTGCATCAGGGAAATGAAAGAGGCAGAAACACTACCCACTTGTGGCCTCATTGCTAAGAATATTCTGCAGTTAATTTAATGATAGAAAATTGGCAAACATGCACTTGGCCCTTCCTATGCACCAGACGTTATGCTAGGCCATTAGTATCAGAAGATAAAATTAGTCACATCCCACTCCGGAGGAGCTCAGCACCTACTGGACGAGCAAGAGTAACGGGAACTCTTCAGGATGAATCTCACCACTCCCCATCTACTGGGTGTCAAGAAACATGTATTTCTTGGCTTCATAATCTGCTATTTGACATAACGAGATTTACATGACCCAGAGACATCTAAGAAAATTCATTAGAAAATTGAACTTTGTGATGCTGTAAATTTTCAAAGCAGCTGTATAAAAAAATTTTTAAAGTTCTATAAATAAAATTATAATTAATCCCATCCTGAGTCAAGTCAGGTATATTTTAATAATGACTAAACCATGAAAATGCTAGAGTCTCTTTTGCATTCATATATTATTCCCATGCAAAGTAGGGATTGTTTAACTTAAAGCTGCTCTAAAAACAGAGAAGGAACAGGGATACAAATATTTGGTGATGGAAAGAGAACTGACTCTGAGCAATGAACACAAAATACAACACACAGACGGTGTACTGTAGAAGTGTACACCTGGAGCTATGGAATTTTCACTAACCAATGTCACCCCAATAAATTTAACAATTAAAAAAATGTGTGGGTTTGCGTGTCTTACTACCCAGAAAAGACCAGCAGGTAGGTTATTAAGAAGAGCCATCATTTAAATTTTAAGTACTTAATCTGTTTGGCTCTGAAACATAATCAGTGTGTGCCAGGCCCTGGCAGAGCACTATACTTAGCCTGGCACAGCCCTTGCTCAGAGGTCAACATGCCATCAATCTGGTTTCCTTAAATATGATCACTGGCTACTGGCCTAGACTGACTCTCCCTAGGACTCATATATGACCTGCTGGTCCCCTAGCCATGCCGTTCATCTCTCTAGCTCACGCACTGCACACCCCTAACCCCACTGCCCACCCCACCCCACGCACACACGTACCCAATGCAAGCGCTTGTGCAAGGCCAGGCCAGCCTGCCCTCGAACCTTTCTCTAACGCTTGTTCCTGTGTGTTCGTATTGTAGGGGGAGCTTGTACTGTAGCTGGGAAACAGGGATACTTTTCCAGCTGTGCACCTCCCAGTTTCGAGTCACCTGGATTCAGTTAATGGGAGGCATTCCCCGAAGATTGAGGGGCAGAGGAGATCACGTTATGTCTTCCCCTTTCTCTGTGCAAGGGCTCCTTCTCAAGCATCAAGGACAGCTTCTCTGTGGCCCCAGCTCCTGCCTCACTGCGTGACCTTGATTTTAACTCCAACTCTTCCCCTCTCCTCCCAGTCTAAGCATGGCAGTGGCCTCCTGCGGCCGCCAGCCTCTGGGCTGCCTCCACCCTCCACTCTGTGCTCTTTGCAGGTTTCCCACCCACCTGGGTAGCTAACTGTGAACACGATGTCTTCTGTTCCAAAAAGCTGTTTCTGTTTACCTGGTTGGGCCCTCCCTGATGCGGTGCTAGAATCATGAGCATTGCCCACTGTGTGTCTGCGTGTCAGGCACGTACTTCCTGTAGTCACATTCTTATTTAATCCTCATAGCAATCCGAAGAGGTGGGCTTTGTATTTGTATGCCGTGGGCAAGTCTTCACCTCTGCAAGCCTCAAAGTCACACAGTGACAGAGTGCAGCTTGGAACTCGGGTCTCATGACTTTTCACGCATTTTCACCTGTTTATACATATGTTCACTAGGGCACAAACTATTTAGAGTCTGGATCTATGAGGATCCTTCTTAGGTCTCCTCTATGGTATTTAGCACCATTGGGAACACTGTGAACAGAGGCTCAATAACTACCTGAGTAATTACATAAGGCGTTTCCAGCCACAGGAAGTCTACCTTCCCAGACCATGCCGTAACCAGGTCAGGTGCTTGTTCCTGTCCACGTTCTCTCACCCCAGAAAGAATTAGGAGGGAGCAGAGAATTAGCTGGAGTGAGGCGGCACCACAAAAGGTAGAGATATTTGATCCTAGGGGAGAGCGGCCCCCAGGGCTCAACATCAAGTAGCAAAGCTTCGAGTTCAAGAAACCAAGCATAGGTTTGAGTCCTGGAGGACAGAGCAAAAAAAGACATAGCAACCAGACAGCAGAGATATGACCTGGGTAATCTCTTTCTGAGACGAATCACAGACAACTCAAAACAAAGCCGAGCAGGAATGAGAAAAGAATGCAAGGCCCAGCCAGCTGGCCTGGATACAGTGCAAGATGCCTGACCAAGTACAAAGAACTAGCACAGGGAGAGAAATTCTGGAACCCAAAAGACTGGGCAGACTGACCTCTGTGGAACTGGTCCATTAGTGTCACTCAAACACGCAAAAGAACTTAATTCCTTCCAGTATTCTAACCCTTTGGTGTGTAGCGACATAGGACCTTTTCTAACCACGAATGTGGGGGTGGGGGGCCTCATGCCACACTTGGTGGGGGCTATTGAGTAACCAATATTGCTCTCACATTCCTCAGGTTACAACATGTATGTATTGTGTTTTCTCTTTCCTGTTGGCTTTTCTGCCTTTCATGAAACATGTTTCAGTTCAATTTGGGAATTATGACCATCAGGTGGCCCACAATGATAGGAGATTATTTGAACCTGGTGAGGGTTTGCAGACATGCCCTGGCCTTCCAGTTAGATTCTAGGAAATCTTCTGGCATAGGACTCACTGTTTGTACTATCAGGTTAATGAAGTCATTGCCATATTTTGCCTTGTATAATGTGTACTCTTTTGCCCAAATTTGTGAGGGAAAAATAAGGATGGGAATGATACATGGGTAGTCAAATTCCATATCTATTTAATTCTTTTATTTATGTTCATGAGTTAAAAGTGTAACTCTAGAAATCAATAACAATATCTGTATGCAAAATATATGATAATCGGTTTTTATTTATTGTTAAATTTATTGGGGTGACATTGGTTAGTTAAAATTACATAGATCCCAGGTGTACAATTCTACCGTGCATCATCTATGTGTTGTGTTATGTGTTCATCACCCAGAGTCAGTTCTTCTTCCATCACCATACGTTTGTGTCCCTGTCCCTTCTCCTCCACCCCCTCCCCATTTACCCTCAGGTAACTACTAAACTATTCACTATGTCCATGAGTTTTAGTTTCTTTGTTGCTTTCAGTTTTATATTCCCTATATGAGTTATGTTAAAAAATACTAAAATTCCTTTATAATACAAAAAAAGTACCTAAATATAAACAAAAATTTGAATCAAAAAATTAAAAGATTTTTTTCCCTGAAAGTTTGGGCCAAGAACATCGGTGTGCATTATACATGGCAAAATGCAGTAATGTACAGCCCTTCCTATTTTATAGATAATGAAATAATGAGGTGCAAGAACGCTCACTTGCTAAAGCCACAGGACAGCCAAGCTGGCTTCTAGTCCGTTTGCGTGTGAACCAAAGTAGGGGCTCTTTCGAGAACCTCCCACGACTGCCACCAATGCCTGCGCCCTCACCGCTCTGGGTACCTGCGTGATGGTTTTCTTCATACTGTCGTAGCAGGGGGCCTTGAGTCCCTCCAGGGTGAGAGATGATGCTCTTAGCTACGCACAGCTCCTGTCACTTCAGAAGTCGGTAGCTGCAGTGTGAATTCTTGAGAAAATTTCAAATGCCGACTTAAGAGTATTAAACATTCTGTTACATGATGCAATTAACTCCCGACGTCATGTCATGTCTCTGCAGGCAAAGTACTTCTCATAGTGCCTTTCCTGACCGAGTTACTGTACCACTTATAGGTGTGTTGCCCTGAGGAATTGATTTGAACTGTAAATATTCAATAATGAAGGTCTTTATATCAACAGTGTCGTGAGGTTTAAGTGAGACAGTCTACAAAAACCTCTTGACATGGTTATAGAAGTACAAAATACTAAAAATGGAAGTAGTACTAGCAGTTATGGTAATCTTGGTAGAAGACACAGAAATAGTATTATTACAAATATTTTTGCATAAATCATCTCACTGGACCTTTATATTAGTTGTATTATCTCCATCGTAGAGATGGTAAAACAGAAACGTGTAGAACTTAAATTACCTGTTTAAAACCAGGCTGATTGATGTGCCGAGGGTGAGACTTGCACGTCTTCACATCGTAAATTTTCTCTTCTTGCCACTACAACACGTGGCCCCATTACTCATAGCCATTAATGGGAAATGTCCTGCGTTGGTCAGGTGCGTTTGGTGAGGTCAGTGGAAGTGGGAAAACAGTGGGGGCATGGGCTTCAGAAACTAGAGTTAGCTTGGCTACTGACTAAAATGTTAGTCTAAATAATGTTGTATGATACATGTGAGGGCTGGCCCGAAAAAATCCAGCCACTGTCAATACGAGAACCATTTGTGACTAGATACTTTCCGGACAGCCTCTAGTACTATACTTCTAGCACTGTGCTAGGTGCTTTACCTTTCTTTAATCTTCACAACCATACTCTAAGGGGAGTATTTATTATCATCATTTACATCTTAAAAACCTGAGGATTAGAGAGTGTAAATAATTTGCCTCAAGCAATACAGGGTCTGGCAGAAGTAACGCCCTTTTTAAAAGTAGTTAAAATATTGTTATGTTACAGAACGACATGCTTATGATTTTGTAAAAAAAGACTTGGTGTAGATTACCAGCTCATTAAAAAGGGTGTTACTTCTGCCGGACCCTGTATCTTGGCAAGTGGTTAAGAGCAATCCTTGAATCCAAAGCTTGTGCTCCATCCAATGGGTCCCACTACTTCTAGTTACAGTATGTAGCTAGTCCCCAGTTTCCTTGTCTATAAATTTTAGGGGAAACCTCTGTTGGAGTACTGTGTGAGGGTGAGATGAGGTAACCAAAAGTACTCAGAATAAGGCCTGGCACATAACAGACAGCAGAATGCCAGTTCTCTTCCTCTTCGTTTATCTGAGGAAACAGTGGCCCGGACAGAGGCGAGAAAAACGGGTACAGAGCTATTGGCCTCATCTCTGAGTGACACCTGCAGGCAATTCAGTGACATTAGAATTGGATTCTTGTATCAAAAGGTCCGTCTCTCTATGAGCTCTGTACACAGACTAGCTGTTAGGGAGAGAGGCAGCAATATATCAGGTGACTCCATCATAAACTTCCAGAATTAAAGGATGCAATTATAAATAAACTTCTTAAAACTTTTATATTACATTGCTATGCTTGTTACTTTTGCCTTAGAAATGCTATACAACTCTTCAATCAATGAAAGCTTAACTTTTAAAAACTGTTTATTACCCTTTTTAAAAACCTACATGTCCTATTAATAGCAAAAACATTGTTTTATCTCCCTTGAGGACAGATATGAGCAACACCAAGATTAAGGAAATGCAGAGAATGAAGCTGAGTCGTCAGGTCACTCTATGATCATCTCTCTATGATTATAACTTAGCACAAAGCTTTGGAGTGTAAAGGTAATTCTCTTCTTAAAAATACTTTCCTTGAAGTAGAATAACAACTCTTTCAGTCCAGTGCTAACATCACTCATGTTAATGTTGAGATATTTTTCTCAAGAATGGCACATGATGCATCACTGTTTAAGAGATCATAAATATGAGGCTAAATACAGCATCAAAACACCCGAATGCTTTTGTCAGTTACTGAAAATCAGTATACCTATTTAGTCTCATCAAATCCTTAAACAATGAATGTGTATCTCCCTTCAGAATTTTATTTTCCAGTTTAGGAAATATTAGGTAGAGAAAAATTTGTACAGTCTCGGACGTTAAAATGAAATTGATTATATATTTCAAGTGTTTATTAAACAACTGCTCTACACAAGTCACTATGCAAGGTTATAGGCATAACGACGTTAAACAAAAACACAATACCCATCCTCAAGAGTCACATGATTTAGTTGTGTGGAAGACCAGAAAATAAACTAATAATCATGTTGCAGAACGTTAAGAGTCATGCAGAAAGCTACGGGAAGGAGCATATGAGAGTCACACATGTTGGAAGTCGTAATGAGGTCCTGGAACATGTATTATGTAACTAAGGTTCAAACATGTTCAACCAAATGTCCATGGAATAAGATGATAAAATGGAATGGCAAGGAAGGCAATTGGGAGAGAGAGGGTTAAGGAATTCTGATGATGGAGTGTGCTGTGGGCCTTCATGTGGACGCTCATGTCCCTCAGTATGCCAAAAGGTCTTCAAGGTGCCCAGAAAGATTGTAACTCTGGTGTCGGTGCCCAGTGTTCACCTCCTCTGCTCCTAGCAGCCAATGCTGCACAGCCAAGTTGATAGGGACTGGTGGAAAATCCATGGCCTTGAACTTAGTTGGTTCCTCAGAGATGCTCAGTCTCCTGAGACTTCTGGTTAGAGCTCCTGTTGAGACCCTTCCCAACTATTTCTAACCTCCAAAATCCAACTTTTGTTCTTTCCCATATCAGTTTCCTCTTCATTCTCAGCAGATCTCCCCACTTTCTGCTTTTCAGGACCAAAGTGAGGTCCCCAAAGAGTAAACACCTCAATTTCTATCCCCACCTAAAAGTTTGTCTGCATCTATACTGCTCTTCTTTTTGTCTCGCTTTCCTTAGCTATAAAAATGCTGTAATAATTTTATTCATGCAATAATGCTCTGGGGCAAGATTAAATAACATACGCAATACTTAACGTGGTGATCGACACTTATTAGTTATCATTATTGCGATGATTATTGTCCAAACCTGACCCGGATGGCCATCCTCGGTCCCGTCTCAAGCTGCCTCCTGGGGGACCTCACTTAATCAGCAATCTCATCTGTCTGCTGTACTTTCCATGTTTCCTCTCTAGCAGTTCTTTCCTTTCAGTATATTTGGTCAGTTCTCTCACTTCTGAAAACTAATTCTTCCTTGGCTTCAGTTTCTCTTCCCAAGTCAACCTCCTGCATTTTCCCTTGGCTTGGCACGAAGCTCCCTGAAAGCTACTCCAAACTTGTGTCTGCTTCCTTTCTTAATATGAAAACCACCACATGCTGGTCCCCACCTCTCAGACACTGCTTTTCAAACGTTACTTAGAACGCGCAACATAACCGCGTCTAGCGGAGGCCTGTTGGCGCCTCCGGCGTTTGGACCCCCAGGAACTGGGCACTGCCAAGAACCCCTTCCTTTTACCACCCCCCTCTTTCCCCCCTCCCCCCCTGCATGCCTGCCTGCCTGCCTCTTCCTCCCTTTCTCCTTGGCTGGTTTTACTTTCACAACCCCAAATATCTCTGCTTACCATGGTATTTGATACGTGTTCAGTACTCAGTCAATATTTGTGAAATTAATAAAAACGGCCTTGAAAATGATGACATATTGAGCAAAAGTGAATTTCCTCTGCCATTCTTGGCATGTCCGCATCAGTGAAGAAATTAGGCCATCCTCTGAACTACCTTTTCTTCTTTTTTTAAGTACAAACCACAGATTTAATTTTACAATATTTGCAACACAGTTAAATATTGATAACAATGACCGAATATTTAACAAACTTTTAAATTATTAATAATATTTATTTGTTATCTGAAAAGTTTGTAATAATTGTTATGTAGATTACTAGCCATTGAAACATTGTCAGTGAGATCACTGAGTTTGCTTTGATGCACTTTGTTTCTTGAAATCAGGCTCAAAAGATGCAAAATACAGTCTTAAATCCAGACTTGCATTAAGCTTATTGCAGTACTTATTATTATTTTTTAATTTATTGGGGTGACATTGATTAGTAAAAAGTACATAGGTCCCAGGTGTACAATTCTACATTACATCTTCTATGTGTTGTATTATGTTGAACTACCTTAATAGGATAAAAAGCCCATTAGTCTGTGTCCTACTAACAATATTTAAAATTATCTAGGTTTGATTTTCTATTCAGTAGAAAAAGGCAAATTACAACAGAATAAGCTCATTTACTGTAAATTCTGCTTGTCATCTGGTTTTATTTTTACTAGCTCATAAAATAAAAACATTGATTTAGTAAAAAGAAATTCCTGGCTGCTTCACAGTTCCAGTTATTTGGGTCTGGTGAGGTGAAGTTTTTGTGTACTCTTTTACAAAGCTGGTGCTTTAAATGGGAAACAAAGGGTCACGTCGGGTTTCCCAGCTGGCAGTGGACTGTGGTGAGGTGCACCTTTTATGGTATCTCAGGTCCCAGATTAGCATTTGTGGGGCCTGCAACTGTAATGTGGTAAACACCTCATTGAAAATGCCCTGCACCGCTTTTCTTGTCGCCGCCTTTGTGGAGACAAGTTCAGCAGAATCAGATGCAACCACAGACAGCCAGTCAGCCTCTCTCTGGCTCGTTACCATAGCTCTCTGAACAGCAGAATTGGTGTTTCTGGACCCACGCTATTCACGGAACTGTAAACAGACTTACCACATCTGTTTTACTTGTTGATTTACTCATTAATTTATTCACTCATTCATGTTTTCGCATACACCTTGAGTGGACTAGGTTGTATCACTTTTGCAGAGACAGGCCTAGTGAATCCTAACTGCAGAATACCCAATGATGTTTAAAGCAAAATTGTTCCACAGATGAGCTCACCCCTTTGGTCTGAACTTTCTATTTCAAACTACACTACTCTAATTGAGGTCCTTACGGCCTATCACCTAGAATAGTGTAATCATGTCCTGACTAACGTCGCAGATTTGGGTTCCCTGGAAAAGGGATTCTGAGATGGAATTTGGGGTGCAGGATATTTATTAAGAAGGGCCCTTGGGCTCAATACCTGTGGGAGGGAGCTGAAGGAATAAGAGTGGACAGAGAGAGAAGTCAAGCTACCATCAGACTCAAGGACAGTCTCAGTCCACTCTCCACGCCATGGGAAGCTCTGATGCCAGATGAACCTTCAGAGTCGTCCCAAGTTGGAACAAGTCATCTAGGCCTTGCAGTCCTGCATAGAGCAGTCATTGGTGATGAGCGAGCAGCCTGGCCTTGACCGAAGTAGATCTCTGCAGGTGAGGTGATCCCTGGCAAGTCTGATCATCTGCAGGCTGTCTATGAACTACACTCCCAGCAGCACGCCCCTGTTTGGGGAGCATAGCCCATTCTTTAGCACAACTGGTTTCCCTCCTGTCGCCTTCTCCCCATTGTGATCCCCCACACGCATTACTCCGTATTGCAACCTCTCTCACTCATGCACAGTACTCACTCACGCATCCTCAGTTCAGCCAAACCACTGTTCCCGAAGCCCCTGTTGTGGCCAGCTGAACTGTGGGTAAGTAAGAACCGTGGTGGGCAATCTGGAAAGGCATTTTCATAAAAGATCTTTTTTCATGCTCCATCCCCCTATTCTTACCTTTGCCTCTAATGTGTCCTCTCTGAATGCCCTTCTCCCCAACTTCTGTGAAAATCCTCTCGTTCTACAAAGTTCCACTCATTATGCTATTGCTTCCACATGATTCATCACGTAGGGAACACCCAAGTGACTTCTATGAACCTGGAAGTTTAATCTTAAATTGAATGGGATTCGGTTTGCTGCAGTGTATCTCGCCTTTATCCTCAAAACTGCTAACTGCTTTGTGTGGGGGATGCTTCCCCGAAATCACAGATCAGGGACAGTGATCCATGTCATGATCATTCCAGAGACAGAGGACAGAACGGTTACAGAAGGGAAGACCTGAATAAGACCAAGGCAAGGGTTCTTAAAAACATGAAACTGGAGTGGACCAAGACCATAAAAATGTAAATCCCTGAGAAATTTCATATGTTGGGCAAGACCCACTACTCCCTGAATATAAGGGAAGAGGACCTCCAATCATTTAAATTTTGAATGCTAAGCCAAAGAGCCCATGGATTCTAAAGATGCTGACACTGCATGTACCATTTATAGCTGGGCTTACTATGTAAGATGAGCAGGGTGAATGTAGATGGCTTCCAAAGGTCCTTCGTGAACCACGATTGAGAGACTTAGGTGACACTTGATATTCACATGATCATTTTGTTGATGCTCATGCTTGTGAATTCTTCGAGGGCACGGCTTTACCTTGTCCATCTTTCTATCATGAAAAGAACAGTATCTTACACAGAGAAAATAGTCAGTGAATGTTCAGTAAATGTTCATTGAGAGCTTTCCCTCACCACAAATCAGTCACCATGAGAAAATTCATCTAGGTGTACTATTCCAGGTGATATATTTAATTAGAGAAATAAACTATTTTCAATGAATAAGCTTCAAAGACATCTTTGTATGTGCCCTCTTCATTTTCCCATCCTCTTGACAGCTATCCACTGAAAGGTCCAAACATTGCAGCATAGGGTTATATACCCAACTGTGGTAAAATTCCCAGAGTCCAGGTAAACTTCCATTACTCTTTCTTTTTTTAGCAGGAGGGTGAGTCATAATTAAGACACACAAATGTAAAGCAGTTATCCCAATGTACAGTAAGCATTTGGTAAATGCCAGCTATTGTTTACTCTTTCTATAATATTTGTATCCAGTGCTTTGACCTTGAACGACACAGCTCAAACCCTCCTACTTGTAAACGCTCAAGCAATGAAGCAGATTAAAGTGGGCCTGTGCAGGCAGAAGGGGTTCCAAGGGATGCTAGAGGCTTTTCTGCTCAGCTCCTCCATCAGTTCTACAGCCTAGCGCCCTACTCGGTTCCAATGAATATAGATAGCTGAAAATCTGTATTGTAGTACATGATTGCTAAAGTCCCTTCTTGTTCTGATTGTGTGGTTCTATGATTCCAATCTCCTATGAACATGGTACCCAAAGTTGCAGACTAGGGAAATCTCGGTTTAATAAAAGGTAGACTGAGTTTCACGAGGCTGCCAGGCTGCCAGGCTCCTGCTGTACTCTGCACAAACTTTAGAAATGCAACTTATTTTAAAACTGAGTATAACCATCTATGTCCTCTGAGATGGTTACCTGTTCAAGCCTCTTTTTGGTTGCTTGACATTAAACAGGTGTATCAATCAGGGTTTGGGAGATGGCACACCCACAGAGTGGTCAGAACAAAGAGAATTCTATGTGGACATGACCATGAGGGGCTATAGGCAAGCTATAAGAACCCACAAGAAACAGCAATGAATCCTGGGACTACAGATCGCAGGAAGCTTCTACCTTCCTTTGGTTTGAAAGGGGAGGCAGCTTTTATCAGAACTCAGCACCACGTGTAGCTGTGGTAGGGGGGTTACCTGACAACAACAATGGCCTTAGGTCGAGGAATGCAGCTACTGCAATGCCCCCAAACCAGATACCCCATCTCTCTCTATTCCCACTTACCAACATCTGGCCAGTAAAAGTCACCTGCGAAAACCCGACCGGAATCTAAAGTGAAAGCATATGGTGGTACAGTTAAGGCAATCAGTTTCCCAGGGCACAGAGGCCAGCATCAAGGTGGAGAGTATACTTGGAAAAGCAAACAAATATCCAGAACATCAGGTGATCCTCTATGAGGTGTGATTTTTTAAAAAATACAGTGAATGTTTAAATTTTTAAAAAACCATTACAAATGAAAGACACGTTGCCATTAATCCCCCTTGAAATACTCACCCCTTGCTTCAAACATGCTTATCCCATCATTCTTGCCACTCCCTCTGTCATGGCTGCCTCGATGTCCTGAATCGATTGGCAACGTTTACTTCTCATCATCATTTTGACTTCAGAGAAAAGCCAGAAGTCACATGGCACCAGATCCAGTGAATAAGGGGGATGAGGACACACCCCGATGTTTTTATTTGACAGAAATTGCCGTACCAGAAGCGATGTGTGACCTGGAGCACAGTCGTAATGCAGGATGAAACCATTTGCCCATTTCTCAGGCCATTTTCTATGCACGTTGTTTCTTAAACACTCTGATAAGCCCTTATGAATACAGTGTAACCAGAGTCACACCTTGTCTCTTCTCACCGACTGGTTTCCTCCACTGAATGACCCACATGGTATCTGAGAGTGACATCCACCACTGCACGCATAATTCTAAGACAACACCTTGCCCCATTCACCACCCCAGGCTTGATGCTCATGACCAGCGTAGAAAGACCCTGAATTTGTGATGATTTATTTAAGCTTGATTTCTGATTGCTGTTCTCTCTACCTTCCTTTATATGCTCCATATTTTATCACCTTATTGTGAACTGACAGCATGTCTCATTGTGTTGATAATCTAACCTCTTTCTTAAAGTATTCCCAGACATTAGAATATGAAGTTAACAGGTATGAGCATTTATTTTAGTGGTTTTATTTAGGGGTCTAAGTTACTGACACTGGGACAGTGCCCACTAAGCTGATACTAGCTTAGATGGCGGATTTCTTTAAGAAGAAAAAAATTTTAATTAGCATTCTCTTTTTCAATTATTTAAAATTATGATAAGGTATGTGAGCTATGTATATAGTCAAAATATTCTACTTTGAGTTGTTTATAGTCTGAGTATTTTTACAGCTCCTGTTTATAAACATATAGCCATGGCACTTTTTAAAAATAATCTGTGTGTACATTCTAAAACCTCTGAAGATCTATTTTGGCATAAGAATTTAGATTGTACAAGTTAGTTTTGGGCTCAGATTCTATTATGCCCATAATTTTAATCTGTTTCCAGGTTTATAATAACCTTTGAACTATAATGACTCTGAAGTGGTACATATTATAGGATTCATTTCAGAGATGGCCCTTAATCAGAATTACCAACATCTTTAACTACAACACAAATATGTGTTTATTATTCACTTCAATAACTAAAGATTAACATCAATTACTGAGTACAATAATCAGTATGATGGGCAGCCTCTGAAACGGTCTTCAGTGATCCACCTCCTGGTATTCACAGCCTTGTGTGATCCACTGCCCTTGAGTATGAGCAGGACTTCGTGAATTCCTCCTAAGAATATCACAGAAGTGATGGTGTATCAGAGATTCAGCGATGCAAAGCCTGTGACTGCCGTCTGTCATACACACTCTCTTATTCCCTCTTGGATAGCTCACTCTGGAGGGAGCTGACATTTTTGAGGACACTTAGGCAGCCTAAGGAGAGGCAAGGAATTGGCCAACATCCAGGGAGAAACCGAGGCCTGTCAACAACCCCATCATGGATCTTCCGCGTCGGTCAAGTCTTGAATTGACTGTAAACTTGGCGAACAGCTTGACTATAACTTCGTAAGAAAACTTGAGCCAGACACACCCAGTTAAGTGACACCATGATTTCTGACCAACAGAAGTTATCATACAATAAATGTTCATTATTTTAATCCACTTAAGTTTTGGGGTATTTTGGTGCACATCTACAGACAACTAATGCAATGAGTAAACATATTCACACTAAAGTGCTATTGACTACCTGTCTAAAGCTCTCCAGAATACTTAATTTCTTAAGGACTTGTAAGAGTACAATGCTTAACCCTAAATAAAAGTCTCTGGTGGTAGTATTTAAAAGTATTTGATATTGCTTAGGCGCAGTCATTTTCTAGAATGCCTGTAATTATACCGTTTCTGCTTTGGACAATTCCTCTGAAACAGGGAAGGTATAAGTGACACAATTGTCAATGGACAAATTACTGTTTTAAACATCGAATGACTTCAATAAATCACGGACAATATAAATATTCACATTGCTATTCACTGTCTCCAATCACGGTTGTCCAACCTCACTCATGAGGTGATGACCTTTCAGTCGATAGTTTCTTTTTGGTCTCCTGATGGTTGTTTATATTTTCCTGTCTTAACATAATTGATGCAGACTGTATCACAAAGCACTAGACTACTAGCCAAGTTTTAGGTTTATTGCCCAGCAGGCCTGAACTGACATTATTTTCATAGATATGATTCTCAATTATCAGTTAAGAGCTTTTGTAAGGCTTAAATGTGGCCTTTGGTCTGGAACAATTAAGGGACTCTAGCTCTTGCTCAAGTGTTTTTGCTCAAATTGCTATTTCTGAAATTCTTCTTCTGTGCAGCTACCTGATTTAAAACAAAACAAAACAAAAAATTCTTGCACTATGGTTTTAAAAGTCTTGCTACTTCTATTCCAAAGCTTTCTGCCAATAACCTGGTACCTCAGGCTATTTTGCACTTGACCTGCCTATTTTTATTAGTCTTACTGGATTTGGATTTTGGTCCTACCTGCTAAGCTGGGATGTGCTAAATTCTGCCATTCAATGTGATACCTCCTCTAGTGGCCTGCATTCATTCAGCTCTTAGGCTTTCTGACCAAACAGCCTGACCACAGAGTTATCCCGTGGTGAAAAGGATATGTAGTCTTCTATTGTTCTGTAACTGTCAATTGGTCTACAAATGTCAATTAGTCAAGGTGATTGATAGTGTTATTAAATACATTCTACATTCTTATGTTTTATTATCAAGTTCTGCTATTATTAAAGACAGAGGATGGTAAAAGCTCCGCACTAGGATTTTGGATTTGTCTGTATCTCCTTTTAGTTCTGTCAGTTTTGTTTCACATATTTTGAAGCTGTTTGTATGTGTGTGTAGATACACATATATGTGTGTGTGTGTGTATGATGTTTTTCTGATAAAATATTCCTTTTTATTATGAAATAAACTTCAGTATGTCTTGTCTTGAAGTCTGCTTTGTTGATATTAATATAGCCACATCAGCTTGCAAATACATACTTTCTGAATATATTTTTCTATTCTTTTACTTTCTATACACCTGTGTCTTTATATTGATAGTGTATTTCTTTTACACTACAAATAAGATATTACTTTTTTCTCTTAAAAAAGGCAATATGATAACCTCTCCCTTTTAGTTGGAGTACTTAATTCATTTACATTTAATGTAATTATTTACATGCCTGCATTTGTCTACCATTTTTCAATTTGTTTTCTACTTGTCCCTCTATTTTCTCCCCCTCCATTCCTCCTTACTTAGAATTAATAATTATAAATAGTTACATTACTGCATCTTATTTCCTTCTGATTATTTAGGTATACCTTTAACTTCTTTTTAAATTGTGGCTCTAGGAATTACACTACATACCTTTTACGTGTCACATTTTACTTAGAATTAAAGTTGCATGGCTTTTTTATAAAACAAGAATCTTGCAACATTATAATTCTATTAACTCTCTTCTTTGTTATTCTTTTCACATATTTTATATCTGCAATATTATAAAGTTTATTTTATTTTACTAGATTGTATTTCACAAAAAAATAAGAAAAAAATAGTTCCTATTATATTTACCTGCATATATAAAGTTTCTAGTGCTCTTCATTCCCAACTGTAAAAACATGATTTTCCAGGCAGTGTAACTTTCTTCTGCCTGAAGAAATCCCCTTAGCATTTTATAGTGTTGGTCTGCTAATAAAGAATTTTCTTAGTCTTTTACTTATCTGAGAAAATTTTTAATCTGTTTTTACTTATTTTTCTTTTTGAATGATATTTTTACTGGATATGGAATTCAGAATTTACTTATTTTCTTCTGTCAGTATTTTAAAGATGCTGTCCCCTGTATTCTGGTCACCATTAGTTCTAACCAGAGTTCAGCATCTATTTACATTGTTGTTTCCCTCTATATACGTATCATTTTTTCTTGTCTGCTTTCAAGATTTTCTATCATTGATTTTCAGCAGTTGGACTATAATGCACCTAAGGATGACATCCTCTATTTATCTTCTTCAGAGTTGGTTAAACTTTTTAAATACATAGATGTGCATATTCCTAAGTTGAAATTTTTTCAGCCATTATTTTTAAAAATATTTTTCTCTTCCATTTTTTTCTCCTCTCTTTCTGATATTATGATTATATGTATGTTATATTTTTGTGACAGTATTCCACAGGTCTTTAAAGCTGCTTATTTTTCATTCTCTGCCTTTACAGTTCTTTAAAGAAATACATAGACATTATTTGAACTTTACGTTCAGACTTGTTCTTTGGTCATGTTCAATCTGCTATTAAGCACATGCCCTAAATTTTTATTTTAAATAGTTTATATTTTATTTACATTATTTTTATTATAATTATTTTATATTTTAATCAACTTATTTTTTAACTTTAAAATCTCTACTGAGACTTCCTTTCTAGTCAGTTTTAATATTTTTTTTTGATAACTTTGTGTTTTGTGTGAATATAATTTGTAGTTCAGGGATCCAGTTTCAGGAACTGGAAAAGACACCAATAATTTGAATAAGAAAAATGTGATATAAACAATTATTAACTGGATTAAGTACTAGGAGATATACCAAAATAGCATATATAGGGTGTAGCCAACTGCCTCTAAACATGACACAGGAATAGACACGGAATAAATCACTTCTACCACCAAGACAAAGATTCAAACATCAGTGAACTGAGTATTGCTTTGACCTACAAGATGGCAGAAAGCTCACCTGCTTTGGTGCCAAGCACGGTGGCAAAACTAGTGGGAAGGTGCTTGCCGACTTGCTGTTAAAACTCATTGGAAAGCCACTCTGTGAATGTCACACATTCTACTGACTGCCTCATGCTGTAGGAGCCAGAGTTTTAAAAAAAAAAAATTAAAAGCACATCAAAAGCACTCCTCCTGCAGTGCCCAACTTAGTACTTTTCTATTAACAAAGTTTCACGTTCCCAGTGGGCAAAAGAAATGTTTAGAGACTCAAGTTCCACTATCACAAAGGAGTGGGGGAAAGGTAGAGTTGAAGCTGAGAAAGAATAAATAGAAAACTGCCAGTATGAGCCAAGTTTCAGCAGATGCTTTATATTCTGCTCTGCTAGTTCCAAAATCTCTATCATCTTAGCGTTGATTTCCTTTGAATCATTTGTCTTTTAACTGTGAGTCACAGTTTTTTGTTTTTTTTGCTTGCCTACTAAATTTTTAATTTGTTCTAGACATTGTGGATAATGTATTGCAGACACTAAATTCTGTTGTCTTCTGATAATGTTGATTTTTGTTCTTACAGCCAGTTAAAATTTTGGTTGCTACAATGAACTTGTAGAGGCTTGGTTTTAGACTTTTGGAGTGGGTCTCATGACCTATGCTTAGATCTAGGATGAATCTTTTGGATCTGGGACATAGTCTTTACTTCTACAGCATGAAACTTGAGTTTTCATGAATAGCTTGAGTTTACCAAGCCCTCCAACATGGCCGGACTCAAACTCCAAACTCTGTTTTCCTTATGGAGGGCAGCAATGGAAATCTCTTTCAACTGTTGCTTTCCACTGGGCTCTGTACTGTATATCAGAGGTCAGGAAAGAATTTGAGGTGAATTTATACACAGATTCTAAAGCTCTTCTTTTTGTGGCTTCCTGCTCACCAGGATTTCTCCACTCACTGTCTGGCCCCTTCAACAGCCCTCAACTCTGTCCTCTTGACATCTCAAGTCAGTAACACGACAGCCTTCTGCTTTTTTCTAGCTGCTCTGTGCCTTTCAGATTAGAGAGTTCCCTCGGAGAAAAATTCATATTAAAAAAGGTTTCCCATCCAGTGAGGATTTTTCTCCTTTAAGGATCATATCCTTTACAGTGTCCGTCCTCCTTTTTGTGATTCTCCAGTTCCCAAGATAAGCTACTCTGGGACTACAGGAGCCAGTACTAGACAAGATGATTTCTAAGGAACATTTTTACCTTAAGGGCTTTGATTCCAACTTTGAGCAGTAAGCAGGTTGTAACACACATAGAAACTAATCTCTGTGCTTATTGAGTTATAAACTGTCACTTTACTACAATGTGCATTGTACTTCAAAACACACTGACTGCCGTTCTAGACCTAATATTAATCACTCAGGAGTATAATAAAATGAAAAAATAGAATAAATGTGCCATATAATCATTTATCTGATTCCTTCTTTCAGAATCAGCATGGACTCTTACGTCATCGTAATAAATAACTAGGTTTAGTCAATTGAGCATACTTATGATATGTGCATGTACATAAAAAAAGAGACAACGGTATAAAACATCACATTGTTCTTGAACTTGCATAATCGTCCTTTTTGGAAACATACAAATGCTTCTGCATGGGTGAACTGCTGTTCCACCACAATCCACTACACATGAAAGGTCTCCTGGGCAAAGCATCAGCTCACATAGCACAGCTGGCGAAGAGAAGTAATTGGGTAAAGAATTTATAGCTCAGTGACAAGCAGACATCTTCAGTGGCCTGTTTCTTTCTTCTCTCATTAGCTTGTCTGAAGTTGCATTTCCCTGGGCCTCTAAGCTGCACATGGCTCCGTCCTTGCTCAGCCAAACCTCCAATAAATCTAGGCTTAGGTAATACTTAATCTTATTGCCCAAAAGAAGGGTTAATAAGAAGAGTAGCTCCTCCCTGTGATGAAGAAGGGTATCAAACTCTCTCTGCAGAGGGGAGATGCTCAGAGGCAGCCTGAATGTATTTCTTTTTCTTTATTTTATTAAGTGCTTCTATTGTTTTTCTTTTCCTACTGTAAGAGAAAATCTTATGCAAAAAAATGCAAAAAAAGAAACCCAGAAAACATATGAAGAGCAAAATATATATACACATAATTATTAGTTTCAGTGGCAGCATATTGTATAAATGCATTAAACATTGTTATTAATTCTCTAGGGATAGGTATTTTTTTAGATCCCAGCATATATTGAGATACAACTGACCAATAAAATTGGTGTATAATATGTAGTGTATATAACCATAATTACAATATAAAAGTGCATAATATAATTATTGGATATATGTATCCATCATGAAATAATTTTCACAACAAAGCTATTAACACATTCATCACCTCACACAGGTAACTTTTGGATGGGGGGTTAAGAAAGCTTAAGATCTATTCTCTTAGCAAATTTCAAGTATACAATACAAATACAGTATTTTTTTTGTCTTTCACAATTCATTTACTCATTCTTACACTGTATATTTACTGAGCACTTACTCTGTGCCAAGTCCTATACTAGGTATAGGGGATGCATCAATGAACAAAATAGACAAAGATCTTTCTGCTAATGGGGCTTATATTCTGGACAAGCAGCAGGGCTAGGGAGGACAAACAATAAACATAATAAAAATAATCTATTAACATCACACCCATTAGGATGACTACAATTTTAAAAAGAACAGATAATGGTAAGTTTTGACAAGGGTATAGAGAAATTGGAACTCCTGTGTGCTATTAGTGAGAATGCAAAATGGCACAGCCACCATGGAAAACAGTATGGCAGGTTCCTCCAAAAAATATAGAATTACCAATGATTCAGAAATTCCATTTACAAGTATATAAGGTCTGTGCAGAAAGTATCCAGCCATGTGATATGAAAAATAGAGGTATTTATGGCTGGATTTTTTCCAAACAGCCCTTGTATATCCATAAGAATTGGATGCAGGATCTTAAAGAGATATTTGCACACCTATGTTCATAGCAGCACTATTCACAATGGCGAATAGTGGAAGCAACCCAAGTGTCCATCAACAGATGAGTGAATAAATGAAATATAGTGCATACATACAATGTAATAGTATTCAGTTTTAAAAAGAAAATTCTGACACACACTACAACATGGATGAACCTGGTGGACACTATGCTAAAAGAAACAAGTCAGTCACAAAAAGACAAATACTGTAACCACTTATGTGAGGTATCTAGAGTGGTCAAATTCACACTATAGAAACAGAAAGTCCCAGGGTGTTTGTCAGGAGTGGGAAGAATGTCAAGCTTTTGTTTAATAGGTACAGAGTTTTAGTTTTGCAAAACGAAGAGAGTTCTAGAGATTGATTGCATAACAATGTGAATGTACTTAACTTTACTGAACGATATACTTAAAGATCAAGAAGGGAAATTTTATGTGAGGTATATTTACCACAGTTTAAACAAACATTATATGAGAAAAATGATATATTAAGTCACAAGGTGAAAAGTACTACAGAAAACCAAGAAAAAATTGAGCAGAGTAAAGGGGCTCTGTCATGCTGGAGAGGGTGCAGATGCAGCAAATACAGTATTATTAACTATGGTCACCATGCTACACATTAGAGCATAGAACTTATTCATCTTGTAACTGAAAGTATGGTGAGAGTGTACATAATTTGGATGGATTTTGCATGCACAGTTAAATAAATACATATGTCCAAAAAAAAAAAAAAAGGAAGTTTGCACCCTTCAACCAAATTTTCACTACTGTTACCACCCCTGTCCTCTGGCAGCCATCATTTTATTGTTTCTATTAGTTTAACTTTTTTTTTAATTTCACTATAAATGATATCATATAGAATTTGTCTTTGTCTTTCTCACCCTGGCCTATTTCACTTACCATTATGCCCTACAGGTTCATTCATGTTGTCACATTTGGAAGGACTTTCTTCTTCTTTAAGGCTGAATAATATTCTGTTGCATATATACCACATTTTCTTTATCTGTTTTGTCTGTCCATGGACACTTAGGTTGTTCCCATATCTTGGCTAGTGTGAATAATTCCCAGCATATATTTCAATTATTTAGAGGCCTTTCTTAATTACTTAAACCTAAGTCACTCACAAATGCAATAGCTTATTTTAATTCCCTAAAAATCGTTTATTACTTGATGTTTTCATGTTTGTTAATTCATTTACTTGCTCATTGTCTTTCTCTAAATTATTAATGTTGTAAGATTAAAGATATTCTCTTGTTCACCTCTATATCCCCACACCAAGAACAGTGTGTCTTACACAAAAATAGGTGTCATAAATGTTAGTAGTGTGAATGAAAACTGGGACTGTGATATCGTAAACATTCTGAATGAAGAGGGGGAGAAGACTGCCCAGTACACTTGCTACTTCATTTTAGAAACCTACAGGTCAAGGTCAGTCAGACATGAAGGCAGAAAGATGAGTTTGGAGGGTGAGATAGCCTAAGGCAATCCATCTAATAAAGAAGTGTCATTCCAAGGAAATAAAATACCTGTAGGATCTCCAGTAACAGTGGTGCAAGTATAAGAAGGAGGAAAGTTTTAAATGACAGCAGCAAGTAGGAAGGTGAAAGCAAAGGCCCCAGGCTGCTTGAAAGACTTCTGGTCTACCTTTTCTTTCCCCCTGAGAATTCCAACCTCAGTGGCTGTGTTACGAGGGGCTCAAAGCCCAAAAATTCCACAGACTATTTCACCACTGATTGAGATTTCCACTCAAAATTAGTTCTGGCATTGACAAAGTCTCAAGACCACTGCCTGAGACCTAAATGGTTTTGGACTTGAACTAGAATATTTTGTGAGAAGAAAAGAGCATAACCTGAATATGTGAGAAAGGCTGGCATCAGTAAGGTCAACAAATCTTCTCCTACACTACAGTACTCATTAAACCCAGTTCAAATATTCACCAAGTAACTATTATGCATCTAGACTAGTATTTCCAGCTGTTCGACCTCTGGCATGACCTGGATAATTGCTCTAAGAGTGGCAGACTGAGGCTGTGGATAGATAAAATGTAAACTAGACAATGAGACCTGGCAGACACTAGAGTCAGCTCCAGCTGTCGGTGACAGAACAGCCTGGTAACCAGGAGTATAGGAGCAGAAAACAGGACCTTCCAAAACAAGCACTTGGCATCAAAGATGCAAAAGGGACTGATCTTTGTCCTGAAATGGAGCCAGGGCACAGTGATGGGGATTCCAGAGCAGGCAATAAATCACCAAGTGGAAGGGAGGCAGGCACTGGGCCAGGACTCTGACCTGAGAGCTCTGAGAGCTAAGGGGTGGAGGTGAAGGGGAGAATTAGTCAAAACAAGGCACAGCCCAAGTACTGTTGGCTGATTCACTGTACGTGTTACCATTACAGGTAGTCTGGCAAGGGTGCGGAAATCAACTTAGGGAACTTTCCGTGGTGAAGACATCTGAACAAGCACAAGCAGGGATCAACCGATTTTCTCTGTTTAGGGTGGCTGCAGGCAGGCCCACGTGCATGGTTTCCATAAGAGGTCAGTACTGGACATGAGCTTCAACATTTAGTCAGGGCAAGCTTGTCAGAAGCACTCAATGACAGCATGATAGAAACAGGACGTTACTATCTGATACCTAACCTTTCCTTCTTTAGTAAAAGAACCCTGGTTTTATTTGGGTCAAAAATAGCTCCAGTTAGAAACTACATTTCTCAGCTATATGTAACTAAGCTATATGTAGCCCTCAGCTATATGTAAGATTCGGCCAAACTAAGGGACTGTTCTGTGGGATATCCAGGAGGCTATGGGAGCTGCTTCAGCCGGGTTGAACTTTTTTCTGTCTACCTCTCCTCTTTTCTACTGATGATGGCCCTATGTATTAACAGCCATGTTGGACCATGAGGTAACCTTGAGAGTAGAAGCTGTGACTGGAAGCCATACTAAGAATTGCACAAAATAAAGAGAGAATATAGGTCCCGATGAACGAGTGGAGCTGCTGCACTGGGAATGATGTGCCTTACTCTGGATTTACCTTCTTTTTAACATGAACAAGAAATAAAGTTCTGTTTCGTTTGTCACTGTTAACTTGACTTTTCTGTTATATGCAGCTTTCTCTAATCTCAATCGATATAGGCAGGTGAAAGTGTAGGGGGAGCAGATTCGGGGTGGGGGGGGGGCCTTACGATCTTCACTTCCTAGGGCTTATACTACCTTCGAGTGTAGGCAAAACCTGTCCCTTGCTGCTATCTAGCTGAAAATAGCAAAGGTGAAGGGATGTCACTCCCATGTTTGTGTTACATTTATAAGACTACCTTGTTAGGAAATTAACTCTAGAGACCATGTCTCCTGAGCTAACTTTGAAGAACTGGCCGTGTTGGAAGGCCCAGCTGGCGAAAAGCTGAAAATGATCTCTAGCATCTGAGAGTAGTCTTCATCCAATAGCCAGCAACAAGCTGAGGTTCTCAGTCCTACAGTGAAAGAAAATGAATTCTACTGACCATCTGAGTAAGCCAGCAAGTGAATTCTTCAAGTCAATTCTTCAGCCCACAGAGATGAACACAGTGCAGCTAACACTACAAGGGGGGAACCCCCCAAAACAAAATTTATTTATTAAAAATTGTGTATTTATTCTTACAAGTTTAAACTTCAGTCAACTTCAAAGTACTCTGTTTGATGCAATACACCTATCAAGATGCTTTTTCCACTGCTCAAAACAGTTTTTGAAGTCGTGAATTTTTATGCCTTTTAGTACTTCTGCCATACTTTTGTTTCACCTCTTTCACATTGGCAAAATGTTCCCTATGAGGACTTTTTTCATCTAAGGGAACAAAAAACAAGTCACTCCGGGTGAGATCAGGTGAATAAGGAAGGTAGGGCACGAGGATCATGCCATTTTTGGTCAAAGTGCTGAACACTTACCATGGTGGGGCAGGTGCATTACCAAGGTAGGAGAATCAGTCATCTGTCTGCCACAACTTGGGATGTTTCTCTTACAACAACGCCAGCTGGTACACTGATGCAGATGGGTTCCCAGAACACTCACCTAGCAGGGGAAACCACTACTACAAGGGACTCACCTTCCAGAAGATAATTCCAGGCTTTTTTGGGTCCCCCCTCATATGATTGCAGTATTTTGAGATCCTAAACAAAGAACTCAGTTAAACTGTGCCCCAACTTTGGACCTACAGAAACTGTGATGTAATACTCATGCGTTGTTTTAAGGCCCCGGGTTTGTGGTAATTTGCTATGCGGCAGTAGGTTGCTAACACAAGGACTCGAGACAATCTGTGCTTTTCAAAACTTTCCATGGCTGTAATCATCTTAGCCTAAAAATTTAACATTCCTGCAACCTACAGAATGTGTACATGTGGAGTTCACAGTCACTTGGCTTCCGCTATAATGTGGAAAATTCTAAATAAACATAAAAAAATAGAGATGTGATCAGCTCCAAAAAGGCTGTGAAGTGCTTTTGCACGCTTACCAACGCCGTCACCTGCACTTCCACCAGATGCAGGCAGCAAAGTAGCTAAGGCCCATTCGGGCTCCTTGAGAACAGAGCCGAGTGAGACCTCCCTACACAGTGTAGCACACAAATGCAATGCTGGACAAAAGGTGGGTGTTTTGAATTAAAGCACTCTTTATATTTAAACGGGAACAAGCAGAAAAGAAAACATCACGGGTTCACGTCTCCCCAAAGATATGATGAAGTTAAGTAAACGCTGAGATTCTCAGACAAAAGGGTGCCACGGTAGTTTAAAACATTATTATAATGAACATCGTTGTAAAATTTCAGGTTCCAAGGAGAGAAACATCTTGGAAGCAATTATGAAAGTCACCGTATAACGTTTACATTAAATAAACACTTCTCTTGAGGACAAAATACTGAGTGTATCCTTTGACTTTCAAACATGAGTAATCCAAATCACTAGCCCTGGCCTATCACCCAGGGGCATGAAAACTTTGAAGACGGCCTAATAATCATAGATTGTTCCAACAATGTGACCACAATCTAACATATTACAGTACAGTAGACTCCCAGTTAACTGGCACCCATGTCAGATACATGTTGCATTGTTTCTTTGATATTTTTGCCGGTTGCTCGAGTTCCAATTAACAGAGAGTCTACTGTATATCAAACTAAATTACATAAATGTCATAGAGTCAGAGGTAAAGGAGATGTATTTACTTCCTCTTGAGTTAATAAGCAGGGAATAAATTCTACATAATAAAGCGTTGTGAGCCAATGCTTTCCAATAGGGTATACAAGGGCTGTCCGGAAAAAATCCAGCCATTGTCCACATAATGAGAACAGTTACATGGCTGAATACTTTCTAGACAGCCCTCGTGTTCTGGGTGATGGGGCATGGTTGAGAATGATTAGTGCATGTACTTAATTTATTCTGCTTTAAATTTTAAGAAGTAGTTCTAAGTATGTCAGTTACTCCTCCTATGTCCCTATTAGATGAAATATGTGAAGTACTAGATGTCAGTCCAATACTTACTACTAAAATATACCTTTTGACCTACAGCTTAATTATCTGGATTTAAAATAATTTTCCAACTGGGAATTTTGTCCGCTACAAGCCTGCCTCAAACAAATGACATGTGGCAGTCTTTCCTTTTCCTCCATTCTCCACCCTACCAAAAGCAACACATAAGCTACAAAAATCAAGTGTGGTGATCCTTAAATATTCCATATGATTCTTTAAAAATAAAACATTTGAATGGAAAAATATTTCAGCCAGTAATTGTACATCTGAATTCTGCTCCGTAAACCTTGTGGTTAGTGAGAAATTCCTCCATATTCTAGCAATAAATTAACCACCATTCTTAATTGTCAGTGATGATAAGAGTTCATATTTTGTATCTTTGAATGAAAGTATGTAGTAGGAAGTGGAGAGGAAACAACGAGGCAGAGCAACTCTGTGCTATTGATCTCATACCAACATACAGATGGGAGATAAGGTTAAAACCAGCAAAATTAGATTTCTACACACTCCTGAATTCCTTACAAATCAGAACACAGGACCCCCCATGTATCTTATCCCAATTACTCCTGTTTCTTGGGCCTCAGGGTGTGGTCAGTTTTTGGTATGATTGTTTGTATTAAGTAATTATCTCTATTAATGATGATAGTATTATAAATTATTGTCTTAATTGATAAAGTGTTTTCAAAAATAGTTTATGCTGACTCTTCCAGGAGAAGTAAAATATGGTATTTTGGTATGAATAATGCACACTTTTTTGCCCAAATGTGTGAGGGAAAAATAAGGCTGCACGTTATACATGGGTAGTACTAATTTCATATCTATATAAATGTTTTTAATTCTTTTATTTATGCTTATGTGTTAAAAGTATAACTCTAGAAATCAATAATGATATCTATAAGCAAAATAATACCCTGGAATATGATAATCATTTTTATATAAACAAATTTTATACATAAAATTTCTTGTACCTTGTGTCTGTTCTTGTTTTGTAATTATTTGTTACATAAAATTTTTATACCATAGTATGTTAAAAATTAAATGCTAACATTTCTCTACAATACAAAAAACAAGTACCTAAATATAAACAAATAAAATTTTGAATTAAAAAATTAAAACAAAAGATTTTCTTTCCAAAAAGTTCGGACCAAAAAGTGTTGGTGTGCATTATACACGGGGGTGCATTATACATGGCAAAATACGGTAGCTCAGGAATTCTGAAGCCATAAATAAATATACCTCACCAAAGAATTCAATTATGTAAGTCAAAGGACATGCCCTTATGAGTAAGAAAGGGAGGTTAGCTAAGTGAAAGTTGGGGACCAAAAGGAATATTTGGGTTCATGCTGAACACAGAGATGACTATAAAATTGTACACTCTCCACAAAAACCTTTCCTAAACATGCAGGTAACTTTGATCTCTATATTATTTGGTAATTTATGAAGGGGTTTCACATCCATTAGAGTGGAAAACTTACTTGTTTAAAATGGTTGTGCCCTTCAACTCCCAAGATATTAGTCTTAGAAAAATATGCTGCCTAAAATGGAGAAATGCTACAGCTGTTTACATTTTATGCTTGTGTAATCTATTAGGTGCATTGTACAGAACTGCCATTTTTCTTTCTCTTAGGACAGAAAAACAAAACATCTTGAAAGCAAACCAATGACAGTTATTTGACAAGACAGTATTGAAAAAATAAATGAGTCCATTATTTCAGATGTTTTTTGGACAAACCTAACTGTTCTTTTCAGTGGTTCCAAGTTGCTATTATACTGCGAATATCTGTCTATTTACCAGCTTGGATTTAGAATTAAATTTCAGTTAATAATTTTCTTTTTAAGCCTCTATTTTCATACAGATACATAAAAAATGTAAAGTTCAAGCCAAGAATTATTACTTTCCTAAAGTAGACTTTTCCCATACATTTCAGTATCAGCAAGAAGATTAAACAGAACTGACAAATTTTCATATTTTAAGAGAAAATACAACCATTCAAGTAAATAGTTTCTTTATCACTATGAAATACAATTACTATTCCACATGTTGTCACTCATTTTGAAGACAATATTCCATTTTGGGGGGAAAGACCATTTTGCTCATTTCTTGCCTTCACAGAAGCGCTGACCATCCCCAAAACCTAGTTGGACAATATATACTGATAAACATTCACTCAAGTAGGTAATAAGACAAACTTACACTTAAGTAGATTTAAATTATCAATATTGTTACAATAGGAAAACAATGGGGAAAATTCAACATGAGTATCACCTCTAATTTTTAATTATTTGGAATAGAAATATTATAAAGAGGTTTTTCTGCATGTAGTATTTTATGAATAAAATCAGATAGTTGAAGAAAACTGTTATGGACAGCTTTATTTGAAATAGTTTCCTTATTTAAAAAAAGAGAAACAAAGTATGAGATTTGGGGGGTTTTGATAAAATTTTCAATGTTTTCATTAAAATCGGTGCTTCTAAATTTCTTTATATGATACTTCACTAGATCTTATCAGGCATTCATAAAAATCACTTGACTTACTGATATCAAGACAAATATCTAGAAGAGAAATAAGATTAACATAAGAAAGTACAAGCAAAATGCTGAAATTCATCGTGTAGATTCAATAATTAATATGGAAAAACAAGAACAGAGAAATACTATTGTGGGCTGACTTTATCAAAAACAGCTTTCTTATAGATTAGTGTCCAAATCACTGAATTCTTCTATCCTTGATCTGTTCTTTTTATAGATATGAATAATATATCAAACCTACATTCAGTTAATTTTATCTTGTATAGCCAAAGCTATTCTACCTTGATCAAAATCATCAAACAGCATAAAGTGAATCTTTTCTACAGGCACTGCTTAGTTAATCATCTGATAAATACGTCACACTGCTTTACACAGCTTAGACTTAAGAAGCTACAGATGCCTCTCCAGCTGTTGCTTTTCTAGCTTATAAATTCAAGCTTCAATGTGACAAAGCAAATTCTATACTTAATCATCCATTTTCACTTACTGGATTTTCCTGCTTTTGACATGCTGCTGGGAAATGCAACACAGGCAGGGCCTATGAAAGGAGCATGAATCTCCTCTTGGGTACCACACTTGGCATAGGACATCTTCAGTCTCTGGACTCAACTCCTACCTGTACCTCAGTTGCTATCCTACATTACATTACCTTTCCTCCTTCATTCATTTTTTAATTTTCTTCCTTCCTTCCTCTTTTTTCCTTCCCTCCTTCTTTCATTCCTTTTCCCCCTTCCTCCCTTCAGCCCTGCCTTTCTTCCAAATCAAATACATGGCTGAAAACTTCAGAAACTTGTTTTTGGTATTGGAAGGCAGTTAAAAGAAAAAAGCACTGGGTTTGAAAATCACAAGCAGATACTGGTTGAGATTCTATTACTTACCAGCTGTGTGACTGGCCTGGACCTCTGTTTTCTCATCTGTAAAATGAAAGGAATAAAAGTTTTTATAGGCTTGATATAAATATTAAGGGATAAATTATACCTGAAAACACTCTGGAGACACTGAAATCTTACATAAGTTAAAGAGTTATTATAAATTTCATATTCCCCCAAAGGAAATATTAATTGGCCCTAGATGACTGATATTTTTTTTTAGGTGCCGCATTTGCTTGGCAAAATGCCTGGAGTTTTCACTCTTGATGTTTATTTTGAAGTGAAAACTGAAGGGGGAAATATCTTTTAAGATCCACAATTAATTAAAAAATTTTTAACAATGTTGTTGAGGAAGGGTAAGGTACTCACTTACCAACATATTAGAGGTGGTTTTTGTTGTTGTTTTTATCAATTCAGAATGAACAGCAGGACTCTAAAAAAAATAAAAGAAAAACAGGTAAGTGTTGCTGGAAGAGTGGGAAGGATGGAAAAGACAAGTGAGAGTAATTAAACCAAGCAAAGAGATTTGAGCACCATGACAGCACTCAGGAGGAAGGAAGCCTGGGAGGGAAAGGAGGAGCCCCAAAGACTCCATCTTGGATGACATGCCACCTCCCACAATATGCTGTAATTTCCTGTTCATTTATGTCCCCCTCATTAAAATGTAAGAGCCTTGTTTTCAAAATCTGTATTTCCTAGCCTTGCATTACTGTATGTCATTGGTGAGAAACAACGGAGTAAATCAGTGAAAAGTCTATTTCAAATTTCTTAAGGCCTGTCTTTCCATCCATCTGTCCTTTGTTCCATCCTTCTTCCCTTCAGGCACTTAATGAGTAAATGCTGAGAAGAGGCACTGCAGGGAGGGCTGCCAATTAAGGGAAAAGCAAAGAAAGTCCTGCATAAATTTGAAATTTCCAAATATCAGATAACACCATTTTATATAAATTTCATTGAAACTGCGAATATGGAATGCACTGAGGAATTGTTACCAATTATGCAAAATTGAAGATATGACATGCAAGAACAATCCTCTCCAACAGTCAAATGATCATAGATAAGTTAAAGATGTTTTAAGAGACACAATTTCACCATTTTTCTTTTGCAGGTAAGAGTTTCAATAGCATTCACCTCAGGGATTTCTGAAGGTTTCTATCCTATAAAGGTCAAGGTTAGATTACTTCATGAGGCCTTGGGTGGTAGGGGTTACATGTTGCTTACTTAGTAGAAGGGGGAGTTGATGTGATTGGCTGCTTGGTAGAGCTCCTTGGATGGTTATTTAAGTGTGGTTAGCAGTCCTTCACAGTGAAGTTCATTTCCAGTGACTATGATAGATGGGAGAAATGCCTGCAGCTTGGACAAAGGCCACCAGTGTGTCTTTCCTGAGGACAGCAATGAATGACTCTGGCTCTGAGTCAGCTTAACTGGTATGCCTGGGAAAATGCTAAAACAAATATGATAAAAATCAATTTGCAAATGCTTCTACGAGAACATGGCTCTGTGAGGAACAAAGCCTGGGTAATTAATCTCTTATGCTAAAATTCAGCGACTTGAGTTTGGTAGATTAAGAAGATATGTTGAAGTTTAACTTCATAAGGATTTTGATACTTCCTGGATGAAAACAACCAACCCACTGAAAAAATAATGGAGGCGAGCCAGAGAAAGAGAGGTGTGTCCTCCTGCACAAGGCTGTGGTGAGACCATGCTGCGAACTCAGCTACAACCACATGTGGGACATCTCCCAATAGGGACAACTGGGCCTGGTCAGCCCCGACTCTATTGTTGCATGCAGAGCACCAGACTAGAAAGCCAACATCTTTCATTTTAAAACCCTCCCTTTACTTCCCTTCCTCCTCTGACTCCACTGTTCTTGACCTCGTTTACATAAAATTTCTTGAAAGAATTGTCGTAATCACTGTCTCCAAGTAAGTATGTGAAACCCCCGCTTCTTCAAAATTATTGACAATTTCATAGCAGCAACAGCAAAGTACTAATCCAAGTGTGGGGCTCTTGTAAAAGTGGGGCATCATGCTACTGTGCAGATCATATGCCCACAAAGCTTACCCTATTCCATTGTCATCTGAACCTACACCAACACGCTTTCCTCCCCCACCAATTCCATGATTACAGTTCTTGTCAATGTCAGCAATGACTGCCATTAGGTTACATCTAACAGGCAATCCCCACCTTCATCTTACTGGACCAATGAGCGTACTTTAACAGAATGATCACTCCCTTCCTCTTGAAGCACTGCCCTTCGCCTGGTCCCAGAACACACTGCCCTGTTCCCGGTCTATCTCAGTGGGTGCCGCTTTCTTCAGTTTCATCTTCCGGCTCCTCCCTGTGGTAGGTTGAATATTGGCCCCCTGAAAGTATCTGTGTCCTAACAGTGGGAACCTGTGACTGACTCAGTTACCTTCCATGATAAAAAGGGCTTTTGTAGATATGATTCAGTAAAGATCCAGAGATGGAGTGCCCTGGGTTATTCAGGTAGGTCCAACGTGGTAACAAGAATCCTTATAAGAAGGAAGCAGGAGAGTCGAAGGCAGTGGTAAGCGATGTGATGATGGAAGCAAGAGGTTAAAGTAACAGGAGGAAGGGGAATGAGGTAGCCTCTATGAGCTAAAGGACATCAAGTAGCCTCTATGAGCTAAAAAAGGCAAGAAAGCAGACCCTTTCCCGATGCCTCCAAAAGCAGCAGCATTCTGAAGTCCTAAGAAAAAATGTGATTTTAGATTTTTTGACTCCAGAACTATAAAAGAATAGATTGATGTTGTTTTGAGCCACTAAATTTGTGGTGATTTGTTATAGCAATAATAGTAAATTAATATACTCCTCATAAATCCAACCTTTATATATTGGCCTTCCCCAGTGCTCATCGCTGGGGCCTCTTGCCTTCTCTATGTACAGCTATCCCCTCGTAGCTTTAAGATAGCCAGTATCAAGGCTTTAAAATACAAGCTATTAAAAATGCAAACCATAATGAGATATCACTCCTGTCAGAATGGCTGTCATCAAAAAGAGAAGAGTTAAGTGTTGGCCAGAATGTGGAAAAAAGGGAACCCTTACACACTGGTGATGGGAATGTGAATTGGTGCGTCCACCGTGGAAAACAGTGCAGAGGTTCCTCAAGAAATTAAGATTAGAATTACCATGTGATCCAGCAGTTCCACCTGGGTATGCATATGCGAAGAAAACGAAATCATTATCCCAGAAAGATATTTGCACCCCCATGTCCACTGTAGCATTGTTTACAATAGCCAGGACATGAAAACAGCCTCAGTGTCCATCAACAGATAAATGGATTTTAAAAGTTTACAAATATATAATATATAATATATAATATATAATATATGTATATGTAATGAAATATCATTCAGCCATAGAAAAGAAGGAAGTTCTACCATCTGTGACTATATAGATGAGACTTGGGGTCATTATGCTAAGTGAAATAAGCCAGACAGAGAAAGACAAATACTATATGATCTCACTTATATGAGGAAACTAAAAAAAAACTGAACTCATAGAAACAAAACAGACTGGTGGTTGCCAGAAGTAGAGGGTGGGAGGTGGGAGGTGGGAAAATGGGTGAAGGTGGCCAAAAGGTACAAACTTCACCCACTATAGTCACTGTGCTATACATTATACTCCCAGAACTTATTTATTTTATAACTTATATAAGAACTTAATCTTATAAATAACTTCTGGGGATATAATGCACAACATAGTGGATATAATTCAAACTATTGTATTGTATATTTGAAAGTTGCTAAGAAAGTAGATCTTAAAGTTCTCACCACAAGAAAAAAATTGTGACTGTGAAGTGATGGATGTTAATCAAACATATTGTGGCAATTATTTTGCAATATATGCATATATAAAAGCATTGTGCTGTATACCTTAAATTAATGCAATGTTATATGTCAATTATACCTCAATAAAACTGTAAAAGAAATAATAAAATATCAGCTAAACACTGATGACTCCCATATTTTTCTCTCTGGATCAGACTTCCCTAAACTCCAGATTATTGTAACTAATAGCTCATTTGACATTTTCAGTTAAGTGTCTAAAAGGCTTCTCAAATATATCATGTCCCCAAATGCATGGTCCTCCTGCGATCTTCCCTGCCTCAGTAAATGACTACTTTAGCTCAATTCTTTCAGTTTCACAGGCCAAAAACCTGCATTATCCAGGATTCCTCTCTTCTTTATACACACAGTACCAGATACAATGTAGATGCTCACAAACGAGGATCAAATAATTAGCTTAACATTTCAATTCCTCCAGAGGTCAGAAATGCTATTATGGACACTGCAAGTCTACTACTAGCTTAGAACAGTGTCACCTTTATCTCCTGAACTGAGTAAATGCTTCTTGTGGACAATACAAAGGAGTCTTTTATGACACAAATAGACACAAGTATCACATTCAGATATCCTGGTTCTAGATCATGAATTGCTGATTTATTAAACTATAATGCATATTTGAATTGTTTTTCTTCTATACCCTGTGCATTCACAGAGAGAAGAATTGCATATGATAAATGTTGAGACAGATAAAATCATAGCAGTTTCACATAATAATGATGTTTATATTCAGAACAGAGTCCAGTTTTACTATCCAGATTTTCAAATATTCATCCCTATACTCGAAGATGATAACTGGGAATTGGTGAAAGTGTTTACATATTATTTTGTCCTTCTTCTAGGAGCCAAGTGATATTACATGTTCTAATTTCAGATCACTTTTTGAGATTAAATGAAAAAAATATTTCAAAAGCTCTATAAAGACAACTTTGTGAGGTAAATCAATTAATTAGCATTTTACAGATGAGAAAGTGTGGGTTTATGGAAGAGGTGTGACATGTCCAAGATCACACAGGAAGTAGCAGAGTTGGAACTGGAACCTAGAACTAACAACATGTCCACAACTTACTGCAGTTTTTCTCTGCTCAATTCCCCTGTTGAGAAATAGGAACCCTGGAACTGGGTCTGGGGTAGAATTCCCCTGGGGAACCTGGTGGAGCGTGGTTGGCAAAGCTCTGCATTCCAGCCCAAAGGTAACTCAGCCCTGAGAGCTGAGACTGAGCGAGGAGGTAGATCATCACTAAGAGCATCCGAGGGTGAAGGCCAGGCAGGATATCCACGCCGGCTGTTTGTCGGGCAGGGCTCAGCAGAGAGAGGAAACAGGGCAAACCATAGAGAAATGAGATGAGTGCAAGTTCTGAGCATGGCATGTGAGGCCAAGCCTGGAGCACATTCTGGGCCAGGAGACCATGGCCTTTTTGTTACAGGCAGTGAGAAGGAGGTTTCCAAGGAGCAGCTAGAGCTCAGATAAGCTGCTCCCACACTCTGATGGCCTCCCTGGCACAGGAGTCCCTAGGGAAAAGCGTTCCTCTTCACAGTCCTGAGACTCTCACACTCGCAAAAGCAGGAAAAGTCGAAAGTCAGGCATGTTTTTCTGTTTGACTGCTCCTGAGTGCAAAGGTAATAATTACAACCTGAGAAAGGAGGAGTGGTAATACTCTCAAGATACACTGACTAGAAATGTTTAAGGTAACAGCTAGTGAACTCAACACAATACAGCCCTTCGTCTTGAGTAGATTTCCTGCCCTACTTCTACCCTCATAACTCATCACATATTACATCCAGCCACCTAATAAACTTGAACTCATGAAGAATTAATTCAAATATTTTTAAAGAGAACCATCCCATTTATTTGCAATGGTAAATTGGCATAAGATTTGATTGCATGGCTACTACTCAATTCCAATTTCAGTATTAGTGGCTTGAGGCCAGCTTCAGTTCAAAACACTGGTTGAAACTAGGGCAGATGAGGTTTTCTGGGGTGGGGGGGTGACCTCTACCTGTCTGTTTTAGGTTTCGCAACAAATTGGCATATGTTTTATGTCTAGAGTATCTGACAGTCACCCTTTTGCACAATTTAAAGCTTTCTCTGTCAGAACATGGCACTGTCTTTGTGCTATGCAGGTTATGTAACCACTATATTTTATTTTACAAATAAAAGGTGTGCTCACGTTCCAACTCAATAAACACTTCCATACTCGGTACAAAGGAAACAAATTGCTGCAGGACTGGAAGAGTCTGATACCATGTTTCTCAAGTAAAATTTTGCCAGCAAAGCAAGGAATAAAATGTGTAGAATTTGCCAAGGATGAGGAGTTGACAAGTATGAAAGGGTAAAAGCTAAATTGACAACTTACTAAGGACAGGATTCCATAAATCTTTTTGTTCGTTTGTTTTATGGGTTTTGTTGCTGTACTCATTTAATAGTAATTTCAATAACCCTAAAAAATAGTTATACTTATATCCTCTTTAAAGATAAATAACCCTTGTAACAGTTGAGTAATTGGATCACAGTCACCTGGAGAGACCAAGGTTATTCAGGTCTTGAATCCAGATCTGCCTGACTTCACAGTCTCGGCGTTGTCTATGCATGACCAAGCGGTACACCATGTCATGGCAGGCACCATTGGTTGCCTACCCAGCAGTCATCCTCTCTTCTTCTTTCCTAATAAAACCCAAATGTTGTCAAGGTGTCCACCTCCCCCCACACCACATGAGTTCAGTGGCAGACCTCATCCCCCGCTCAAGGGGTGTCTGAATGGATGGTCATCACCATTCCCCTTGCAATGAGTAAGTATAGAAATATAACTCAATTCCGACCAATGACTTATTAAAGGAAATCTGCTGGTAGAAGGGCAGGGGTTGAGAAATGCTTTGAGGAAAAAGATTCCTCTTTCTATAGAGCAAAACAAATAAGAAACAATTGTCTCCATCTTTGGGATAACGTTATGTCTGGAAAATGGTGCCTAGAGTTGCTACAAATACTTGGTACCAACCTGGGAATAAAGCCTTTGCCCAAGAGGGCAGAGCAGAGAAACAAAGAATCTTGCAACTGGTTAATTAAGTAACCCTAAAGTCTGCTGTACCCCTGGACTTCCCTGTATGAGATAACACATGCTTGTATTTACCCCAGTCTAAATTCTGGTCTCTGTACATGGAGCCTACAGCATCCTAATAACAGAACTGGATGCCAAGACTACATATAGCAAGTGTAAAAGAAGGTCCCAAACTGAAGAAAATTCATCCAGGTAGGACAGATTAAGGGATCAAAGTGGCTAGCACCTGTCACTAGGACTTCTAAGGCAGAAAGTTTGGCAAATTGTGGGCCAGCTGGTAGAGAGGCAGGAACATTGGCAGGAATGAAACCTGGGACCCATGGCAAAGCAGCCTCGCTGGTTACAATACGCTGAAACTGGGCCGTGTAGCAGACACATAGAACAGGTGGTCCAGTCCTATCAAGCTGAGGTTAATTTACAAGGGAAGTAGAAAGGGACTGCCTGTCAAGAGCCAAGTTCATTAAATTCATCTCCTCAGAATTCATTCGGGGCAGTTATTTTTTTTCATCTAAAAGAAAATTTTAAGAGCTAATTACTCCCCAACAACTTTCAATTCATTGGCCTAAAGATTTAATTTAACATGTTAAAATTTTTATGTTTGATATGTAAAACATAATGAATTAGCAACAGTTTTACTCTATCTAATGTCTCAATAAAGATTCTAAGCGTTAAGTTCTTGACACAATATTTGTATTTACACATATCTGAGAGAGTTGGGGAGAGGGGGATACTGAAAGAGGAAAGAAGAAATTCCACACTTGGGTCATAGTTCTTGACATTAGTTATAGTCCTTGTTTCTTCCTACTATGCATAACAAAGAAAGACAGACGTTTGCAGCATGTGATATTCACTACATTTTATTCGTTAGAAATAATGAAAATGCATCCCAAAGAACCATTTGTACAAAAGCAATGAAATAGCTTCCCTAGAGAAATTGAGAATATTAAACATTTACACAAACGAATGAACACAAAATTACCACTTCTCTTCTTCCACATTCCTGGGGAGTACTTTTTCAGTGAGGCTGACCATAAAGAGGCCAGCTTCACAGCAGACCTAAGAGAAAAGGGGAGGATACTGCCCCCCAACTTAAGAAAGTCATCTGATCAAATGTGATTCCCTGTATTTTTTAAAGACATGAGAATGCATACAAGTAAGTATATTTTACTTACCCTTGTATTTCATTAGGTAATGGAAACTGCAGAGGTTGTGGGGCTTCCAACTGATAATGAAATAAAGTAAAGAACTATTTATACTCTTCTAGTTTTCTCTGCTATAACCAAAAATAAAATTCCTGGTTATAAAGAAAAGAAGGGAAAAGAGAAAAAAATTTTAATAAATAAAAGGGTAATAGAGGGAAGCAGGAGCCCTACGGATAATGTATCAGCATAATTATCCTGGCCAATGTGTTGGGTATTGTTTTAAACCTATGACAATTGAAAATCAGAATTTCTTTCAATAAGACAATTTAACTCAGAGGCAGTGGATGCTGTTGTAACTTTGTACTGCCTCAAATTAGTTGAGTTGGAACCATATTTCTCAGAATTATTTTCTTTGTATGATTCCAGGTCAAGGCTGGCTTTGAGAATTTCGAATGAGATTTGAAAGGCAAGAAGTGAAACAGCAGTTGTTCTATGCCCTGAAAGTTGGCCTAAGGCCAGGCATGTTGCAATTCAAATGTGTGTTGCTCACGTGCTAGCTCACCTGGTTGGCATGGGGCAGTATCTGAGAGCACAGTTGCTCCAGATCCCACTAGATTTTCAGTCCAGAGGATACCCAATCTACTGAAGCAATAAGGAATGCACTGGTGAGAAGGTCGCCAGCATCACCAAGTTCAGTGGTAGCTCTCCTCTGTAGGCTAAGAAGAGGCCATCAGAAATCTGAGCTCTCTGATTGCAATGGGGATGACAGGAACTAAGACAACAATGGCTGGATAATGATACATAATAAACCTAAGACAGATGGATGCAATTATCCTAATGAGTGGCAAAGGTGGAAGTGGCATCAAAGGGTGCCTGAGCTAGAGAGAGTTACAGGTGCTACTAATAAAATACAACATTCATAGAGCAAAATAAGCAACCAAGAAGGGTAGCAAATAGATGATCAGAATGCTGAGGGAAGTCATCACAATAAAAAGTCACAGAGCCTTACATTGCTTCTAGACCTGAGTCATTTTTCAGAACCAGAACCTATTGATTGAAGGAGAGGCTGTATCTCCAAGAAGAATAATCAATACCATGACAAGTGTATAGTTATATGAGGGCTATCCAAAAAGTATCCAGCCATGTAATCTGAGGCATTTATGGCTAGATTTTTTTTTTTTGGACAGCCTTCATATTACAAACAGTTCTACTCAGGGTATCTACAGTCATTTACTTTGGTTACTGTACTTTGAGAAGACTCTTGGACATAGGATTCAAGTTGACATTGATACCTGGAGACCTAACCATCATCATAGCCCCACTGGTAGGGTAGCAGCACATAGAGACCAGATAATAAAACAGAGGCCTCTGGGTCTATGAACCCATATATACTGATTTTCCTGGTTACCAAATACGTAATTAAAGTAGTCACATTGGTAACTGGCACAAATCCCACATTGGTTCCTTGAGCTATGGGATGAGGACTATCACACAGGAAAAACCAACTGGAAGCTTCTAAAACTACTGTTCCCTCCTCAGCCAAGATAATAAATCACAGCGGTAGATAAGCAATGGTATCTTTAGCGCTATCTTTGGTTTTTTATTGTTAAATTGACTGGGGTGACACTGGTTAGTAAAAATTCCATAGGCTCCAGGTGCACAATTCTATCAGACATTGTCTGCGTGTTGTATTATGTGATCATCACCCAGAGTCAGTTCTCTTTCCGTCATCATGTTGAGACTCCATCCCTTCTCCACCACCCCTCCCCCCATACCCCCAGATAACCACTAACTACTAAACTATGGATTGTGTCTATGAGTTTTTGCTTTTGTTGCTTTCAGCTTTGTGTTCCACAAGTGAGTGGACCCATATGGTTCTTGGATTTTTCTGTCAGGCTTATTTTGCTTTGCATGATGATCTCGAGGTCCATCCATGTTGAACAGACACTTGCCCCAAGAAGACATACAAATGGCTAACAGATATATGAAAAATGTACTAACTTTAAACACTGAAAAGATGCAGGGGAGCTGGTATCCAGTCTATCTATGTTCGGCATGACTGCCAGCTTTGAAGTACAGGGGGAGTTTATACTTCCAATAATGGGTGAAATCTTAGATCATTAATGTTAACATTCTCTTCTTTTCTAATAAATGTTTCTAATGAAACAGCTAGTTATTAGCACTGAATAATAATGATAACATTTCAAGAAGAATCGATGATTTGCCAAAAAGTTGCCAAAAAGCAAGTGAAAAAGAGTTGAATTTTCATTATGACAGAATGAATATATTCTGTATAATAATAAAGATTTATTACCCAAGTATATTAGTTTTTTACATAATGAAGAACTTGCAAGGTAATGTTTCAAAATTGCTGGAAATGGATACAAAGAAATCATAAAAAATCAGCTGTATCACACTTTTTCACAGATAAATGCAAAAAATCACTTATAAGCTTGAATCAGTAAAATAAATTCATATATCCAGTATTTAAAATCATTGTGAAGATTTTGGGGAATGTATCTCTTTTTCTAAGTTAAATGTGGTGTGAGTTATTTCACTGTTAAAGAAATGAACACAACTGAACTCTGAATCCAAATATGTTACTGAATTGTTTTGGTACCATAGAAAAGTCTCCCAATCATAACTTGCCAAGAAAACATCTATTTTTTTTTTTCATTTACCCCCTTCTCAACCTTAACCCCAGGGTGTATGAATAATTGAAGAGTTTGCAGAAACATGTTCCATAAATTAACAATTAAAAATTATAAACCTGGGAATGAAGCCATAATGCCTATAGTGACCTCTCTGTTCACATGCCCACTCACCACAAGTGACCCAGGGGACTGCTATTAAAATTCCTGATTTCTTTTAAAAGTCTCTACATCTGCTGAATTACATATTCACAACAGAGGATAAAAGCAGCCATTCTAAACTAATTCACATGTTCTGAGAGGGAAAAAAAATGACCCAAGTAACCCTTTCACCAAGTCATGTTTTCTTTAAAAAACTAATCAAAAGGAAGTCAATCAACCAGACTGGCTTAAATCTAAAAGGCACAGGAAAACACACTGCAAGTAAAATTAATTCCAAACACTTCCTTAAGTTCAGTTTATCCAAATCCTTAATGTAGGAACCAATGAAAAGTGTTGCATGAAAGGAGGCACAAAATCATGTGTATTTCATTCAAACATTTTACAATTTGATTCTCATATAACACATGTCTCTAATCATACTCTGAATTAAATTTTGATAAATGATAAGAACCTGGGAGCTTAAAGGGAGGGTTTAAGTTCCACATTTTTTGGTTGTGTTCTTCAGATAAATCACTTACCTATCAGAATTGGAACTGCTTATCAAGAAAATTAGGATTATAGTATATATTTTGCCTGCATTATAACATGATTAGAGGTATCCTATCAGATAACATGTGTAAGTGCTTTGTAAACTCCATTTTACTGTTTTTGTACTTGCACATTAATAAGTATTCAGCTACATATAATTTCCTTTATAAGATTGTAACCTTTATATCTTACTGTCTTCCAGGGAAGAAACGTAGTCTCTTTTTATTTACGTACTTATGTGTCTGTCTATTTATTTATTAATGTCGTGGATGCCATAAGCTCGCCCTCCAATAGGAGCATGGCGCATCCACAACTGCTCCCTCTGCCTCAACCCCATTCCTCCCCTCTGTCGCTGCTCACTCAAGCTTAACACTTTCCTGAAGCTGGTAATACTCGTTCTTTCTCTTTGTTTTTAATATAGTTTTAACATGTTTGTATTACTTAGAAGCATATTGCTTAAGTTCCTTTAAATTTTTAAAAATAGTATATATGCAATCTTCTGGAACTTACTCAAAAAACGATAGTATTCCTTTTAAAGCTATGGTGATTAAAATAGTATAGGGGTAGAAAAATGTGACCCATAGGGTGGAAGAGAAAGCTTTCATCAGAACTGCGTAAAAATGATTTTTTTAAAATTAAATTTATTGGGGTGACACTGGTTAGTAAAAATTCCATAGGTTCCAGGTGTACAATTCTACAGAGCATCGTAAAGGTGTTGCATTACGTGTTCACCACCCAGAGTCAGTTCTCCTTCCATCATCATGTATTTGTGTAAAAATATATTTCAGTTCTTTCATTTATAAAATAAGAGGTTTTAAAGAGATCATCTCTGAGTTCCCAACAGGTGAAGCGATTAGCCCAAGGTTGCACAAATATTGAATAGTTCATTTGTGAATCATGTTTTACATTTGCTATTTTTTATTATAAAAATATGTCTTTCAAAGTCTAGTTGGGTGTGGTAGTAGTAATTGTCTTTTAACATCCTCATTGAGATAATTTGCATATCATAAAATAGACCCATTGCAAAGGCAGAGTTCGATAGTTTTTAGTAAC
The DNA here is from genome assembly GCA_004026885.1 of Lyroderma lyra. NCBI lineage: Eukaryota > Metazoa > Chordata > Mammalia > Chiroptera > Megadermatidae > Lyroderma > Lyroderma lyra. The sequence goes on along the minus strand of PVJL010000751.1, from coordinate 195,458 downwards.
TTCGTAGCATTGTGCAGTCCACCACAGTGCAGTTTTAGAACATTTCATCCCCACCTCCCAAAGTTCCTTTGTGCCTGTTTGCAGTCAATCCTCATTCCTACTCTTCGGTAACTACTGATTTTCTCTCTATCTCTTACAGATGTGAATTTTTCTGGAAATAGGATATAAATGGAATCACATAATATATAGTCTTTTATTTCTGGCTTTTTCACTTGGCATAATACTTTAGAGGTTCTTCCACGTGGTAGCACGTAACAGTAAGTTTGTTCCTTTCTAATGCGAAAGACTTATGTCATTGTATAGATGTATCACATTCCATTCACCAGTTGATGGACATTTGAGTGTTTCCAGTTTGAGGCTATGATAAATAATACTGCTATACACATTGGTGTATGTCTTTTTGGAAACATGTATTTTCATTTCTTTTGTGCAGATGCCTAGGAGTAGAACTGCTTGGTCCTATTTAAATTAGTTAAGTTTAATTTTATCTCATTATTTTCCTATTTATCATGCTGCCAATAGTTTTGTTGTATTATTATATTCCTCTAGAATTATATAAAGTTTCCAGTTGTCAGTTTTGCCAGTTTTAACTGTAGCCATTCTAGTAGATATAAAGTTGTACCTCATTGTGGTCTTACTTTACATCTCCCAATTACTAATGATGTTAAACATCTTTTCATGAGTTTAGTAGTCATTTACATAACTTCTTTGTAAAATATCTATTCAAACTTTTTGTTAACAAAAAATAATTCTAGGGGAGTTCCCTGGTGGTGTAGTGGCTTAAGGCTTTGTCTCTGGTGCTGTCAACACTACGGCCTGGGTTCGATTCCCAGCCAGGGAACTACCCACATACTACAAAAAAATAAAAATAAAATAAAAATAAAAATAAATAAAAAAGAAATGTGAATTTAAAAAAAATCCTAACTGATTTAATTGGGCTGTTTGTCTTATTACTCAATTGCAAGAGTTTTTATATATTATGGATACAAATCCTTCATCGACTATATCATTTGCAGACATATCCACTCAGTTTTTAGCTTGTTTTTCGTTTTGTTAGTTAGCATCTCTTAAAAAGCAAACTGTTTTTATTTTGATGAGATCTAATTAATCAATTGTTTGCTTTTATGGATTATGCTTTTGGTGTCATAGCTAAAAAAAAATCTATGCTTATTCCAAGGTCACAAAGAACTTCTATGTTTCCTTCTAGAAGTTTTATTGTTTCCACTTTTACATTTGAGTATATGATCCAATTTAAGTTAACTTTTGGATAAGGCTGAGGTAAGGTTTGAAGACAGCTTTTTGGTTTTTTTAATATATTGATATACAATACTTGGAGTAATATTTGTTGAAAAGGCTATCCTTTCCTCATTAAATTTTCTTGGCAGCTTTGCTGAAAATGGATTGACCATAAACATAAATGCTTACTTTGGGACTTTCTATTCCACTCTATTAATGTAAGTGTCTATCCTGATACCAATAGCACAAGTCTGAGAAGCAAAGGGCCCCAGTCCCACACCAGGCTCCCCAGCTGGGAGCACCAGTACCAGGAAGAGGAGCCACCACAACATCTGGCTGTGAAAATCAGCAAGGATTCCATCCATCTGGATGAGAAGGCAGGCTGCTAGAAACCCAGGTGTCCTCTTAAAGAATCAGTGCACAGACTCACTCACTCATTCACCCTGGGCTCCAGTGGAAGAACATTAGCTGGAGAAGCACCAGAGACATACAGAGAGGATTTCTGTGGCTTCAGGGTGAGGGCTGGAGGGACAGCGGCCATTGTCCCTGTGTTGAGCCCTCCTCCCACACAGCCAGCAGGCAGGGTGCCATCTTTCCTGTATTAAGCTCTCCTTCAGCACAGCCAAATATGAATATGCACTAGCCTAATGAATTCCACTTGCTCTAACCTGATGACTCCCTGAGATTTTGCCCCACTCAACTCACACACCACCAGAGGCTCTTTCTACCTCAGACAGCTGGCCTCGGCCCACACTGTCATCTTCCTTTAAAAAACATAATGATTCTGTGTGTGATTCATTAAGTTTTATTTCTAATCAATACATACATATGTACTGATACATGTACTGTTTTCACTGTCGTTTTGGTATTATCGATGTACTCAGTTCCTTCACAGCTTCTGACCATATGTGAGAAACTTAAAGTTTCCTTATATATTTTCTTTTGTTTCACCCAGCCCCCGAACTCCTCTCCATCTGGCAACCATCAGTTTGTTCTCTGTATCTAAGAGTCTGTTTCTGTTGCGTTCGTTCATTTATTTTGTTCTTTAGATACCATATAAATGAAATCATATGGTATTTGTCTCTCTGTCTGACTTATTTCACTTAGCATAATACCCTCTAGGTCCATTCATGTTGTCACAAATGGTAAGATTTTATTTTTTAGGTAAAAATATTCCATTGTATATATGTATCACTTCTTTTTTATTCAATGGTCTATAGATGGGCACTTAAGTGGCTTCCATATCTTGGCTATTGTAAGTAATGCTGCAATGACCATAGAGGGGCATATTGCTTTTTGCACTAGTGTTTTGTATTTCTCTGGATAAATACCCAGAAGTGGAACCGCTGGATCATAATATTGTTCCCTTTTTAATTTTGGGGGGAAACTCCATACTGTTTTCCATAGTGGCTGCACCAATTTGCAATCCTACCAACAGTGCAGGAGGGTTCCCATTTTTCCACATAATTGCCAACACTTGTTTGTTGATTTATTGATGATAGCCATTTTGACTGATGAAACAATGAGGGCTGAAAGTGACAATATTCAGATGAAGGGAGAATTATCGTGAACTGAGCTGATATTCTAGAGATGCTTTATCTTAGGGGTTTGTGCTGATTTGTGGCACAGGGCAAGAGACCAAGAACATAAACTTGGCCTAAGAAGAGGATTGATAACTAGGTACAGAGTGACTAATAAATGTTAGTGGTTTTATTTGGGCTGGAGACACGAAATTGTAGATTGAGGGGCCTCTACAGCAATGTCTTTAGGCATTGGTTGAGCTTTTCCCATTTATTCTGTGCACTAGATATTGAACATCATTGTGTTGGCTCAATATATTTCATATTCATATTTCATATTTTTATACTTATTATTTTAAATGGTGGTTGTCCATAGAATGAATGTTAATTGGGCAGTTACTGTGTGCTAAACACTTTTCTAAGAAATAAGGATAAGGTGTGAACCCATCAAAAAAATAAGTTTCTACTAATTACAAATATATATCTGAATAGATTTGATACTAACCAATCTATTCATAACAAGAAACCACAAAATGAAAAAGTCTTTGGATATGCTATTTATATTTATAAATACAGAAATAAACTGTTCAACAAATGACTCTCTTCCCCAAATTGTTAGTTTTTACTTAGCATTTAATGTTCTACCCTATGGAGTTCATTATTTATTACATTATAAATTTCATTCATCCTCTGCTCTGCAGGACAGGGTGTGTCCTCTTCTGCTAGCTCCTACAGTATCTGGTACAGAACACAGCACATCAGTACAGTAGATTCTCAGTTAACCAGCACCAATGGGGATCTGTAGATGCCAGATAAATATAATTAGACTCTCCATTAACCAGAACTCAAGCAATTGGCAAAAAATATTTGTTCATTGCTTGAGTTCCAGTTAACAAAGAGTCTTCTGTATATGCTGAATAACATTATTTTGCAGAATATGTTAACTATAGTTTATTTAGCCCTCTTACCTTTTTTAAATGATAAGGATATTAAATTTAATGACAAATTTCAAACAAAAGACCAATGACGTGATCAATTCAAAAGCACAGACACACCTGAGGAAGTAATCTCTGCATACAAGCAGAAACTACCTACAAGTTTCTCATATAGTAGGTCTACTTCCTGGTAACATTTGCACCATGTCATTTTTTGTCTAAATTTGCTCTTTAACAAGACACATGGTTTCTGAGACATGAAGGTTAGTAGTACAAAATTGTTTAATTCTCAATTCTGTTTCACCCAAGGAAATAAGGTGATGATGGCCTTCTTAAATCATTTAGCATTATCTTGTAATATTGAACAGTTACATACACTTCATTTCAGTAATTCTAATTACAGGTGTATGTCTAAAAAAAATTCTAGCCCATGTGCGAGAAGACATGTCAAACAATGTTCTTACAAGTAAAAAGGTGAAACTCCAAGCCCCGTAAGTTCATTGACAGGAAAAGAAATAAATAAGTTGTGATTCATTTGCACAATGGAATAGCATACAGTGGTAAAAATGAATGAACTACAGCTGCATGGAACAACACAGATGAATCTTAGAGGCATAATGTTGAGCGGAAAAAAAACACATATGTGAAGATTTCATATAATATGATATTATACCATATTGTATAAAGTTCAAAAACAAAGCTAAACAGTATATTCTTTAGGCACATATATGTAATAAAAATAAAAGAATAAAAGTGATGGAATGATAAACTAATATTTTAGAACAGTCACCTATAATGGGGCTAGATAAGGGTAGGAACATATATGCAGGTCTGAGGTATCGGCAATGATCTAGGATCTGATTTGAATACTGTGTTGTGATTAGTCATTTCTTCAGGCTTTATTTTGTGCATTTTCAGACTATTATGTTCTTAGCATAAGTCAACTATGTAAAAGAGAAAGAAGTAAAATATAAATAGTTTAATAATATGATAAAAAAATTGACTAAATACTGAGTAATCCTATAAATATTATTCTCCTCTGACATTTCTGTAAAGAAGTAGCCTTCTCATTCACTTATTTATTTATTCTCCACTCACTGAAGAAATATGAGTCGGGCATGACACCAGTTACTAGGAACTCAGAGTTAAAATGGCCAATGTCCTCGACGAGCTTACAATCTGGTGGAGGAATTTTCAAGCACAATGGCACTGCTCCATGAATAGGGCGGGTAAATAAAATGGTGTTTAAAGTCATTAAAACTCTTACGTACAATTTTTGTCATTACTATTACTCTTGTTATTTGAGCTGAGGAAAAAATAGCCTTGAGCCCATAGATACTGAGCACTTGATATTCTTCAAAAGGTACATTTTCTTTCTTACTAGCCCAATGTGTACACAATAATGAATGTTTCTGTTTCATATGTGGCACCTCTGAGTAAACAGAATTTGAAAGGTAAGAAAACAAAGCAAACCAAATATTATTTAATCTAAGCTCTAGGCCACACTGCTTGTTCCTTTAATATTTACTCTCTTCATAAATGTTTGCTCTTCACTTTTGTCTAATAATTCTAAGAATGCAATTTCCTCACAAAGTTTTAGTTATCTTTAAAAAATCACAAGTAGGAATAGTTTATGGGCCAAATAAGAGAACTAAAAATCAACATACCACATCACAGACTTTCTTTCTACTTACTGAGTTGAGTCAAATGGCTTTGAAATCTAGTAGCACTTGCAGCAAAATGAAACACCTTGTCAGATAAAGTGACTCATCCCAGATCGGACAATGAATTTCGTGAACTCATCTTAGAAAAAGTGCTACATACCTCATTGCTGAACATCACTATGGTCACCTTCAAAGTCCTCCTGTTAGGGAGCTATGCACCGACGCCAGTTCCTAGTCTACCCTTCAATGCAATTTTGGAACTCTTTTTCTGCAATGGCCATCAGAGCTGTCATCGTCCCCAAATTCTGACAATTAAGTTTATGAATGTGTCACCGTGTGCTTAACATTGCCAAGGTTATGACACCATACTGAGTTGTCTGTACAGTGCTGCCAATATAAGCACACGGTGGCAAGCTCACTAACTTGTCAGATTTTGGGGACAACAACAGCTCTGATGGCCATTCCAGAAAAAGAGTTCCAAAATCGCTTTGAAGGGTGGACTAGGAGCTGGCATTGGTGCACAGTTTCCCAAGGGGAGTACTTCGAAGGTGACCATAGTGATGTTCAGCAATGAGGTACGTAGCACTTTTTCTAGGATGAGTTCACAAAATTCATTGTCCGATCTCATAAACACATCAATTGATGATGCTTCAGTCTGGGATTAAAATAGAAAGTATAAATACAATCTATTAACTAAGAAATACTAAAGTGAAAAAGGAATTATATTTATCAAAGAAAGCTATATACACATTTTGATACATTCTTCAATATGATAATCACTATCATTTTATAGACAACTTTGAAAGTAACTTACAGAATATTCATTCGTGGCCAAAATTATTTTATTCAGGTCTCAGTGAAAAACAATACACAAAGCCTGAAACCACATAAAGCCAAGGGCTTAGAGGCTAGATGTCCCACTAAAGTCAAATCAAATTCTCAACCTAGGAAAGCTCACCACTGGAAATTCAAAAAATATCTCTACCAAGTGGGTAATTAGAAAAGAGAAACAAACACAGCCCTTGGCATAATTTTCCCCCATAAACAGAGCCCTGTGGGCACACTCTACACCAGGCCATCTGTTGTTTCATGGTGAATTAATAGCCAGTTGAAACAAGTGACCAATTTCACTACAGAGAGTAACTCATTATTCAAAGCTCCCTCACAGAATGAAGTTCTAACCGAAAGATGTGTGCTCTAGACTCTGTTTCATTGCAGTCAGGGGAAAGAAAGGACCCTTATTCAATCATTCTTACCTTTTGGCTTTCCTGTCTACATATAGCCAAAAACAAAAGGAAAATAATCCCTCTAGTGGTAAGACAGATCAAGAGCAAAGCACAGGCCAAGGTGGCCCCTCTAAGGTTGACTGATCTTGATTTGGATAAGGTAGGAAACATTCAGAACTACAAGAAAGACAGATGCAATAGAAAATTCATGCTAGGAATTGTGATTACCAAATAAAATGCAAATGTCTGGTCACATGTGAAATAACGAGGTTCCCTGGTGGTGTAGTGGCTAGGCTTCGGCCCCAGCCAGGGAGTTACCTCCGCCAAAAAAAAAGAAAAGAAATCCTGCATAAGCCTCCTCCGGGCTGGGGTCGACACCCTCCACATGCCCTGCCATCCAATTAAAAAAAAATGAAGTAATGCACATTTTTTAGTGTAAGTATGACCCGTGGGATATACTCATACTGAAATACTAGTTGTTGTTCATCTGAAATTCAAATTTAACTGGGCATCCCATATTTTATCTGCTAAATCTGGAAATGCTACTCATAATGGAGTCCAACAATTATGACAGCAGTATCCAACTGAGCTCCAAATAGAAATCCCATGATCACCACTTAGTAAATGACAATATATTCACCGAGAAATGGTGCACTACACAGTATACAATGAGTAAGTCCACAATGACGTAATAAAGTCACAGAAGATTAGAGTTATTTAGTTTAAAAATACGCTAAAACTTAGAAGTTTATGGCACAGGCTTGTGTATTGAAATATCTCATTTCTATTGCTAACATATTTACATGATTTTTTCCTGTTAAAATTTTAATTTGAAAAATTAACAGAGAATGACATACACATTATTTTTAAAAGCTAGAAAATAAAGACAAACTAGAAAATGAAGACATGGAGAATACTCATATTCCCACCAACTTAAGAGAAATAATGATAATATCAGAAGACTTTTTAACATATAGCTATTAGCACATGCCATTAGTGAATTGCTTTTTAATTAATGTATTCTTTTTTAAACAAGACTTTACCGACATGGAGCTTACCTTCAAGTAGGAGACAGAAAACAAATGAAGAGATAAAAATATAATATATCCAAGAATAAGTGAATCAGAAAAATTAAAGCCAAGAAGAGAGATAGAGTGTTGGGCAATAAGGAATGAATTCCTTAATAAGGTGATATTTGAGCAGAGACCTGAAAATTATGAGAAAGCAAGTAGTTATGTAGGTGTGAAAGTAAGTACATAAGCCCTGAAATTGTAAATTCTGGGTGCAGTCCAGAGGGACCAGCAGGTCAGTGTGGTCCGTCAGGGGACTGAAGGGGAATGCAGTAGATGAGGCCAGGGAGGTGGTGTCGGAAGCAGTCCTTACAATGACTGGGGGTTTGACACAAAGGGAAATAAGCTACTGAGAGGCTTTTAAGTCTATGTGAGTTCCCATCACTTGTCAGTTCAAGAGAGTCACTCTGGCCTCTGTGTGGAGGACAGACTGCAGCCCTGCAGGAAGGAAGGTCATGGGGAGGTGTCAGGATGTATTGCCACCATCCTGGCAATAGCCATAGGGACCAGGACCAGGTGGAGGCTGCCAGCACCAAAGATCATAAGAAGTGGTTGGATATGAGTATGTTTGAAGATGGAGTTAACAAGAACAAGGAAAGACCATTCCTGCCCTCAAGGGTATTTCTCTACTGGTAACTGACACTTATTCAATATTTGTGTGCCAAAATATATACATACATGAGGAAAGTGAGGCTAAAAGAAGCTCAAACATTTACTCAGGGTTGTATAGCTAATAATAAAAGAGCAGTGGAGGAGGTTAGATTTGACTGATACCAAACAATGAACCATACATTATGGGTATACACAAAGAAATACAGGCTTTAGGTTTTAACCTCACGGAGCTTGAAAAGGATTTTAGATCAGCACTTGAAATAGAGTTAATTACCATCCTAGGCAGAGTGTGACTGAGAGCTGAATAAGTCATCTGCATGTAAGAGCTCTGTGAGTCCAGGGGAGTAGGAAGAGTGTATTATTTAAAGCATTTAAAGAAGAACTTGTGGGGGAGGATCTATAAGCTGGGCCTAGTAGAAAGGGAGTGTTTGGACTAGGTAGAGAGGAGAAGGAGGATATAAAGCAATAGCGACAATAAAAATAGCTCCTAGAGTTTTCTAGAAATGTGCATGACATTGCCAGGACAGAGTTGACCAACTTGGCTGAAACTGGGGGAAAGAGAAGCACTGCCACAGTACTGAAAACCTGTGCCATCTTAACCAGTTTTGTCTGATGATCTCTTTTGAACAGAAGGAAAACATATGCCAGTGTTGACGAAGAGAATAAACAGACTATAAATTTTCACAGAGCCATGAGACTTTCTCAACTAAAAAATAAAAAATAAACCTTTCTGCTTGTTCATATCCAAGTACATCTTATTTGACAGCCACCTCTCCCCACAGGAAAGTCTAGTTTTGGTTATTGACAGGTCATAGCTAATGCCATGGAGGTGGTGGTGTGTCAAAATTTACACACTAGCGCTTAGATGGGTAACAAAAGTTAGTGTCTTCATTTTTGCACAAATGCACTAAGTTTCCTGCCAAGTACTATTCTGGCATATGGCCAGGGGTGGGATTTTCTGGTCTAAAATGGAAGTTTTTATTTGTTTGTTTGCTTGCTTTTTTTTATTCAGTTAAGTCTCTGTCAGGAAAATATTTAGCAAATACAAAATTCAAACTATCCATCAGGGCTGTCGTTCATCTCTCGAAAGGACTGTCCTCCTCCTTCACAAGACAGTTTCTAGAAACAGAGTAAAGCTCATGGATGCCCAGGGAGTTGGAGGGGTGGGGGCTCCAACCCATCCCTGGTTGAGGTCCAGATGGTGAGGAGGTATAGGAGATGGACAAACTGATGCAGCAATTTTACTTGAAATAAAGAAGGAATACCATAGTTCCCACACCCTAAGAATTCTTCCATTTAATCACCATCGCTTTCTCATATGTTAAAGGAGTCTATTGTCAATTCTAATTTATCAATGCCAGTAACTTACGAACCTATAGAACTGAATTTTTAAGATACTGTGAGAAAATAGAACATAGACATTGGTCTCTGCCCCCAGCTCCTGGCACAAAGCTCCTAAAACCCTTGTAATTTTCAAAGAACAGCAGAAGCATCTCTTGTTTTCCCTTGTAATTAATTTCCTGGGTGATAGGTTTAGGGACTGAGCCCTTAACCTGTGAGCCCTGATGCTAGCTCCAGGTAGACTGTGTCAGAATTGAGTTAAATTGTGGAACAGCCAGCCGGTGTCACAGAGAATTACTTGGCATGGGGCAAACCTCCCACCTATGGTGACGAGAAGTGTTTTGTGTGGGCAGTAAAGGAAATTCATAGGACAAAGACCCATAGGAGGAAAGAACTAGGTTTTTTCCTACACAGAAGAAAGGAAAAAAAGGGTCTTTTTTTCCCTTGCAGATACAGGAAAAATATAAAAAGCCCTCTATATATAGCAATTGTACTTTTGTCTCTAATGCATTTTGGTGCAAATGTACAGGAAATAAAATGCCTTTGCATTTTTACCAATAAATGATTGCTACCCTGGTATAGATGATACAATGAACCACCACAGATCTCAAAATATATTTAAGTCGATCATCAAATCCATATAATTAGCTATTATTTTTCTAGTTTCTTTTTCACTCACCTCTCCTGCTACTCAAGGGGCAAGGCACATTTTGAAACTATAAAGCAAAGAAAAATGTTCTTTGGTATACTCTTTTGTCTATCCCTGCTGTACCTACCCCCTTCCTCTGTAACTAAAATGAAAATTTTGCCTGATGCAATTGAGAAGCATTCTTTACAAAATTATTACAGTAGTAGACTGACATTACAAAATCATGTAAATATAGACATGAATGCAGTAAGTGTAGCATGACAAACGTTATGTTATAGAAAATATATAAATTAAAAATAAGCTCACCCATCTTTTGTATAATTTACACAGACAATATGGAAGTGTTCTACAAATATTTTTAAAACTTCCTATTATATAAACTATACCATGAAAATTTTAGTATATTACATTGAATAGATGGCATAATAGTCCATCATATAATTAATTTGACTATTATCCTCTTGTTGGATTCCACTTCAATTATATTAAAGTAATGCTCAAGTAAGCACCACTTTAACTATTTTGCATACTTCTGATTATTTATTAAATATAATTTCCTAAAATGAAATTACTGAGTCAATGTTATAAATATTTTTATGATTTCTTGTCACCTGTTGTCCTACAGAAAGCATGTAGTAATATCAGTTGACCCAAGCAGTTCCACAGACTATGAATCTGACTTCATCTTCCCAGGATTGGGCATTATAATTTTTTAAACTTTACATCAATTCAACAGAAAAAATTTGGTGGCATTATTTAAAGTATTATTAGCTTCAGTTGTTAGCAAATTAGAATTACATTTTCAAACACTTTTATAGTGAGGTGTCATAGGTATTTTTCTTTATAAGAATACATTACATATTTGCCTTACTTTTTATTGTAAACTATCCTTTTTCTAATTGGTGGTTCATATTTTGATTAAACATAGTTTTTATGTACAGTAATATTTAATTTTATGTAGTCAACACAATCTTTTTTCAATGTTTTTCTATTATCTCAAGAGGTCTTCCCATCCCATATCAAAATAATATACACTATTATGGTACCTAGATGATTTTAAGCACGTATTAATATTTATCTTATTTATCTGAAACACATAAGGAATTAATTTGGGTCAAAGGACTATGGTCCAACTAATATGGCCTATTACTTAGGTAAAGCCTAAATGCTTTAAATATATCATTTTACGTTCATTTTAAACAAAAATTGTCATTTATTTTGAATTACACATTGTCTAAAATTCAGAGAAGTATCGCTTAGAAGACACAATTATATTCTATCTCAGAGGTTGTAGGAAGCTTACCTGAGAGCTTTAGAAAATTTCAGTTATCTCAAATTGAACAGCACTGAACTCAACCTGTTTTATCTTTCCCAACTACAATTGCCATTTTGTAAGGAAAAGCAGGTTAACCTCTATTACTGTCTGATAATTGCTGGATATGGACAGTATCAAGTAAGCTATCAATTAGAAAATACATTACAGTGACATTCACAAAGGAGCCCCAGTGCATGGGGAAAGACAACTTAAAGATCAAAAACAAAATCCTAAATATCTAGGGAAAATTTGCCTTCAAAATTCACTGCAGTCTTGTTAAATGTATACTTCACTTTTAGACAGGAGAAGCAGGAGATGCAACTGCTGCATGATAAGTAGAATTTATGCAAGAAACAGAAAACAGAGAACTTCAGTCAGCCAAAAACCTGTGTGGTCTTTTCTACTGGACCCGGCAGAAGCTGGCAACCTTCTCAGCACCCCTTCACTGTATCAGTAAACTGAAGTCCATTCACCGTCGTGAGGCCACGCTGCCCGTTGGAGGGCAATGTTCGGCCATCCCTGAAGGACTGCTCTAGTTCTCTTTTGAAAAATACTGTCACACGTGAAAAGGAGAGGAGGAGTAAGAAGCCAAATTTGACATCTTTTTCGAGAACCAGCAAAGTGTCAGACACCGCTAAATTTTTGGCATCTTTAATCTTATGTAATCCTCACAATAGTGTTAGCATAAGAGGATTAGCCTCATTTTACTAGTGATTAAAAAGAAAAGAAAAAAAAAAAGCAAGCCAGGTGACCACTGGTCTCCACTCTCTGGCTGAGAAAAGGCTGGGTCTGGATTTCAGCTTTGTCTTTCTGGCTCTTTCCACCTCCCACCCCCCATTTCTTTAACAATCAAATGCCTATTCCTATTTACAGATAATTTTATTTTCTCTCAAACTCAACCTTTGAAGGTGGTATCATGAATTTTAGGTAAGTTCATCAGTTCATAAAAGATAAGAAAAGTGTTCATAAATCAATTGAAAGAAGTATTTTTAATAGCATGTATCTTCAAAACATCTATATTTTAAATCTTCAAATTCACAAGGGTAATTTATAAAGAATATATTTACTTTTAAAGTTTTAAAGTAAAAGTTTTTAACTAATCCAGACAAAACAACAAATTTTTTAACTAAAAAATATTTTAATAACCTTGTTAATAAAGTTTTTTTAAAAAAATTCTGTACACTATAATATTGAATGCATAACCTCACCATATTTTCTGAGTTTTTGTTCTTGAATAAGTATACATTTAAAAGTGTCTTCAAAGTATCTCCTCATACTCTACCTGACCAAAGAAGCACCTGATCTAGAACTTAACGCCTTGCCTTAGGAAGCCTGTCAACATTGACCTTAAATTTCCCCTATGGTCCTATGCCCTTGTCACTCCCTGCTTTGACATGATTTTTCCTACTATACTAACATGGATTCATTTATTCATTCATTCATTCATTCATTCATTTATCACATACTTTTTAACTCATTAAAGCATTTATTCAGCAAATATTTACTGAGCTCTACTACATGCCTACCATGGATCTGCACATGCAGGATGCAGTGATAAGTAAGCCACAGCCTTTGCTTTCTCAGGCAGTGTATTCCTCTGTATTTTCCAGTCCCCTTGAAACTGTAAGACAGAGGATGGGCACCAACAACTGAATCCTGGCCAATGAAATAGGGACAAAATAAATGTATACATTCAAGCCTGGTTTTACAAACCTCACAGTGATATTCCACATGCCCCTTTTTTCCTCAACTCCTGCTGGGTACGGGGATCCAATGTAGGACTTCGAGTTCCTAGGGGATGATGACGCCACCAGGAAGAACCTGGGTTCCTAAAATACATGGACCACCACTGATCCAATAACTGTGGCATGAGTGGGAAATAAACATGCTTTCTGGTGGGTTACAGTCACTACGGGAAACGGTGTGGCAGTTCCTCAAAAAATTAAAAATAAAACTACAACATGACCTAGCAATCCCACTTCTGGATAGATATCGAAAGGATAACGAGACTGAAATGAGTCTTTCAGTTCAATCTAACTCCTCTTGAACCTCTGAATACAGCTCATTTGTAGATACGGAATATTCTAGGCAAAGGCTTAAAATACATGGAATTTATTTTAATATAAAAATGTGACATTTTTTCGAATTATTATTCAGTTGTCCCTAAAACCCTGGCTAACTCTTTCTTTCTCCCAGTTGCTTACAACATATTATTTAATAAACTAAACATATGCACAAAGGGATGCATTTGTAGGTTACTTTATTGTCTCATTCATCTCTAAATCCTTATGTTAATATCACATTGTTTTGTTAAATATCTGATGTATCAAAAAGCCCCACTTTTAAATCCATTTATAAAATTTTATTTGCTATCTTATTTGCTATTTCTCAAATGAACTTTAAATTTTTATTAGCTATTCTTGCTCCTTTATTCTTCAAGAGAACTGTAAAATTACTACTAAGTTCCAAAAGTTTTCTAATGAGATTTTTCAAACATTGCATTATAAACTAATTCATAAATAGATTTTAAAATAATGTTTAGCCTTTCTATTCATTAATAGGGCACGCAGCATACTTTAGTAACTTTTAATTTTTATGTCCCTAGTATATAGTTTTTCAAATATTAATAGATCCTACTGATATAATATTAAGGAATATTATATAAAAAGCCAATGTACAAAAGCAAATAGGTGTGCGCATGATACACAACATACACACACCTACATAATGATAAAGATGTGCTCTGGCACATGAGATGTCTTTCTGTACTACTTGGTAGTCACTCCTGGTATATTGGAAACCCATCAGTTTATGTATATTTATTTATAACCAGTTTCCATAGTTGGGATCATGGCAGAAAAACAGATGACACACCCAAATGGATAACTACTAAGAATTTCAAGAAGTCTATTGACAGTGACATGAGCGGGGTTAGGGATCCAGCAAGGGGCGATAAAGTGCCCAGGACTGGCACCGATGGGAAGCCACGGCCCTGACCAGCCTGCAGAACAGGGCGGCGTTGCTGTGCTGCATTTCTAGAACCCAGTGAGCACTGTAGCTATGGGAGAAGGTCACCCAAACAAATCCATGGCCGACAGGAAGTAAAGAAACCAATGCCGTGATTTCATTCACATTGCTTTCCAGCTGGGGCCTCCTATTTGCTCAAACCAAAAGGCTAGGAGCAGAGGGATATATTTAGAAGACACACAAATATATTTGGAAGAACTCAGTCTCCCTCCCAGGAAGAAAAGTGCAGGAAAGGACAAAGAAGGGTGCTTGAGAACCACGTAAATAAGGGGAAGGGGCAAAGCATGACCTTTCCATAGAACTGAAACCTAAGCATCTATAAAAAGGAAGCAAGAAGACTTACGTAAGTCGACAAGGATAAATAGTGAAAATACTGAGTGAATAAAAACAGGTTAAAAATACAAATTCAGGATGATTCAAGTCATCTATGCTTATTGAAAACACAGACAGCGGCACTATATATTTTAGGTACATAAACCTAATTATTGAAAATAATATCAAAAAGTAAAAACATGGAAAGGAACAATTTATACTAAGTTCCAGGTTACCCCAGGGAAGGCAGAGAGTAAAACCCACGGGAACGAGAAGACTACCATGTCCATTTTATTCTTATTAAATTTTTAAAAAAGATTTGATCCTTTCTAAATTCTCGGTGGTGGGTACATAAATTTCTGTTATACTTCCTCTTTACTTTTCTGTATGTTTGATATATTTTGTAATTAACTATCAATTAAAAATAGGTGTGAGAAGGAGGAAGCGAAAGAGTGGTCCAGCCCTTTAGGGAAGGCAGTGGCCACGTTCTACCCCTGGTACAAATCAAGGTCTCTGCGTGAGGATGCCCCAACGGACGGGGCAGAAAGAGTCTGTCTTCACTCTTCCAGTGAGTGGCCTCTTTCCACAGGCCAAGCCTGTGTGCTTCTTTCTCTGCCCAGTGCCATCTCCAGCAGAGTCAGCAAGACTTGCAACTTGATTCTGGCATTAGTTTTTTTCTAAGCCTTAGTGTTAAGTGCTGTTGCCACTTTTTCTCCTTTGTTGTGATGTGATTTTAGGAGGAATCTAAGATAACCAACATTAGCTGTTGGTGATGCTGTTAGGCATCATTTTTAGACCAGAGCTCACAAGAATGTATCAGTGGAAATGAATCGATTTGTGTTAAGGTTCTTAAGACATTGTGTTTTAATTTGTTTTCTGTTTTCCTTCATAGTCTGTAAGTTCCTCTGGGACAGAAAACATTTTTTACCTAAATTATTTATCCCTGTGTCTTCAGCACCTGGCACAATGCCTGACATCAATCAAAGCAAACACCTGTGTTCAAGATGTAATGAAAATCTAAAAGTATAGAGCATTGTACAGTATGAAGGACATTGTAAGAAAAGAATTTTGAGAAAGGCTATAGCTTGCAATGAAACATATTCACTGCAAATAAGGACCAATTTGACAACTTCTGTATATGGATCAGCAACAAGACATAAGTATTATTCTATAATGCATGCATGTATGAAGTTTATAAATTGTGGTATGTTTTAGATGACATATATTATGTCCATTGGCCTAATCTTTTTCACCTTTTTGTTTTTGTTTTAGTTTCTTTACTTTTCTAAATTCCAAACTAACGGAAAATTTGATAATACAACAAGCATCTTCTATAGCTATTTTTTCCCTATTCCAGATTCAGTCAATGGATTATGTGTTGCATTTGGTTTTCATGTTTCTTTAATCTCCTTCAATCTGAATGGAACTCCCCTTCAACATTACTTGTTTTGTTCTTTATGACATTGGCATTTTTGAAGAGTCCAGATGATTTGTCTTGGAAAATCTATCTGCATCTGGATTTGTCTGATGGCTTCCTCGCTTTTAAATGCAGGTTAAACACTTCTGGCAAAAATGTTACCTAGTGATGTTGTATGTCCCAATAGATGTGTGTGTCATTGCAGGAAGTATATAATATCAGTTTGTTCTGATTATTAATGATGCTAAATTTGATCACTTGGTTAAGGCAGTATTACCAAATCGCTCCTGTAAAGATATTGTTTTCTCTTTGTAATTAGAAAGTTATCTGTGGAGTAATGTTGAAACTAAATATTCTATTATCCCAATGAATTTAGCATCCACTGGTGAATCTTGCTTCAATCATTACACAGGTTTTACAAAATAATGATTTTCTATTACTCATTCTACGTTTATTAACTGACAGCCTTTTGTAAAGAAAAGTTTTCCCTTCACACACCCTTTATTTTATCATGTGTACTCACAAACTCTATTTCTGGCTTCAGTGTTTTATAATCCATTATCATTATTATCATTTTGATGCTCACATTGTCTTGCATTTAGCCAGTGGGAGCTTCTGAATCATTCTGATTCACCTCCATTATTTTTTAAGCAATTCTTTGTTTTCTGACCCAATAATATATTACAGGCTTTCCTTTTACTGTCCTTTTCCAGACCTTAAAACAGCCTTTACTCTAAGGACCCAGATCCTTTCTCCTGGGGATGATACTCAGATCCTAAGATCTAAGTGCAGCAGACATGCTCACTGCTCCTGGGCTATAGCCTAAATAGGTCTCTGACCCATCTCCATTCCTCCACTCAACTCCACTGCAGTAACCTCCAGCTGATCTCCTGACAGGCAATTTGACTTCCCTTCAACCAGTTCTTCCCACTGCAGTCAGAGTGATCTTTCCAAAAGGCAAGCCTGATTGTCCTACCCAGGGCAAAAGCATGTGCAGGCATGCACACATTCATGCACTTCATGACATGCTTAAAACCATTTGGTGGCTGCCCTTTGACTGTAGGATAAACACCAAAATCATTTGCATAATCAAAAAGACTGGCACTTGGCCTGTCCTTTCCCTAGACCCTAATCACATTTTACCTCAGCCCTAAACCAACATGACTGGTACCGTCATAAGAAGAAATTTAGACACAAGTACAGAAGAAAGATGCAGGGAAGACACAGGAGAAGATGGCCATATATAAGCCAAGGAATAAGGCCTGGGAAAGATCCTTCCCTCACAGCTCTCAGAAGAAATCCTGCCAATGCCTCAATCTCAGATTTCCAACCTCCAGGACTGTGAGAAAATACATTTCTATTGTTTAAGCCACCCAGTCTGTAGTGCTTCGTTGCAGTATCCCTGGCAGACTGATTGGCCACCTGCCTTCCTTTTCAGTTCACTAGCATGTAAAACAGAGAATTGCACTCCATAGACGCTCAGTAAATGCTTTTTTGTGTGAACTGAACTAATCACCATGTTATAATGTATGCTTTCTCAATTAGAATGTAAGTAACTTAGGCTTTGGAATCAGAACCGAGTTCAAATTCTACCACCTTATTAGTTGAGTGAACTTGGGAAAGAAAGAAAATCTTAGGTTTATGAAGGGGATACTAATAATCTAACTCATGGGGGTAGTTTGATCATTAAGTGAGACACTGTATATAAAGTATTTAATATAGTACTTGAAAAATAGTAAGCACTCAATAAATATTAATTTATTGCTGCTATAAATGCTGTATTAAATGTGTGATTAAAAAATATGATGAGGCAGGATGCAAAACTATATGAGTATATTTTAGTGATCTAGGGTAGAGAACTTCAAATACATCGAACATTTTCTTCAGCATCTTAATTGTAAGTGAACTGAAGAACATACTAAATTCCTCCAAAGAAAAATGTCTCTCTTCACTGTGTACTAAAATACTTCATGGGAGTATTTCTGCTTTTTGACTCTCACAACCCAGAGTCATTACAAGGAGACATAGCCCCAGGGCGAGACTAGCCCAGCCTCCCAGGCGGTTCCCCACATTGACAGGCTATTAAATTTCAGCTTTAGGTCTGTCCAGAGATAAAATCAGAAAGACTAAAACAATCCCAGGTAACATGAAGAACAGGACAGGGCTGAATCAGGGACCTAAGCACCTGGACAACATTGTTACTCCCTTGTAGAGAATAACATTTTCATACCAGGATCCTTTTAGCGTTTGGATGTAAAATATTACTTAAAATAAAAGCAGTGAGATATGTGTGTGAGCGTGAGAACATTCAATCTAGAAGAAGATACTGGGGGCTGTTGTTCTTATTAAACACACACACACGTGATAAATCAGGGCCCCTTATCTCTTGAACCACAAGGAAATATAGACCACATCAGGTAACATGTGAAATCAATGAGCCTTTACATAAACAAAGAAGCAACAGAGAAGAGAGAGATGAGGATGGGCCACCAACAAACCGAAGTAATGGAGCATGAGACTCACTGGACTTGGCCATCTTCTGCCACGAACTGAGACTGACATGTCAAGTTTAAGAAGCACAACCTGTCCTTTTAGCAAATTTCAAGCATACAATTCAGTATTGTTAACTATCTCATCACTATGCTGGACATTAGATGTCCAGAACTCATTTATTTTGTGTAACTGAAACTGTACCCTTGGACGATCTCCTCATTCCACGCTCCCTTGTCCCCACTCCTAGCAACCACCATCTATTATACTCTCCACATCTATGAGTTTGACTCTCAGATTCCACATATAAGTGAGGCATCTCAATAAAGTTGTTTTAAAAAACAAATAGTACAATCCGATCCCCCCATCTCAGTTTATGACATTGGTAACTGATCATCTCTTTTCCTTCCTCCTTTCAGGACAGACTAGGATGCTTCTGTGTTCCTAGGGGTCTGCCTGGTCCTAACAGACCAAATTTCCCTAAAATCAATCAAGAACATGCTCTAACTTCAATTCATTTTATACCAATTGGTATGCTGCTCTCACAACATTCCTGGAGGGGTAAGCACTACTTGAAATAATGCCAATCAAAATTATCCTTACTCTTGGAAATAAAACTTCTCCTCAGTTTAAGGTAGTCTTCCGGTCTGTGCAGTCTACAGGTACAAAATCTGCAGAGGTTCCTGAGACAAGCAGATCCCTGAATGCTCTTTCCCACCCTGCAGTATAAAAGACCACTCCTGTGAGCATGCTATATCCCAAATTACTTTACGTTCTCAAGATTGCCACATCCTGTCCCCAGACTAACACCATGACTTTTATCCCCAGCTAAGACCACTCCTCACCCACCCCTGTAAGCCCTGTGACATTTACCCCCAGATGAACCACCAGCACTTCTTCCTCCATTGTTTCCCATCAAGCTCCTCGGAAATTTGGGAGACTGCAAAAAAAAGAATGAGGGAGATTGTCCACGATCTTTCTACTGGACATTTTATTATTTTCTACTTGTTATATTCAGCAAACAGTACTCTGTGATTAAAAATAAATGAAATGTGGCTGATGTTTTTGAAATAGACACAGCTTTACATCTGCATTGACATGCTTTCGTTTTCTTTTAATAACTCTGTGTTCTATGACTGATTTCTGAGAAAATGCTGTATTACCAACTCCAGGTGGCTCACAAGCCAACAAATGATACCAGAGTATACAAATGATATCAGAGTACAAAGCGGTCACAATCCTCCCATTAAACTTTAAGCAATCACAATACCCACTGCTGCTGATGCTGAAAGGAAAACATTTTTCTAGAGAAGCAAAGACCATTTATGGGCATGTTTGAATTGCTGTTCAGTAAACACAGACACTTGAGTAGAGTCAGCTATAAACTGAAAAGTCTGAGGATGAGGGAGTGGGTAGGAAAGGACAGCAAGTAGCAGAAGGTTTTTATGACCTAAGGGGTAGACAGTTTGTACACATTTTGTCTATTATCATAAATATTTCTACAATCCACTGAGGCAATCTCTTTCTTGAAAATGAACACTGGCTTGTAGATACCTAACAACTGAGTTTGTAATAGCTATAATTGTGCATTTGATTCATAGTATTTTCTTTGATGATTTAAAAATTGTTTACTTTATTAAAAATGATATTTATTGGGTGTAGTGAACACTTTTGCTGGCCTGCCTTTTGTCCCCACAGCCTACCTCTGCCTCCAGCTGCGGTGGGGGTGGGCCGTCTGTGCAGGCTGCCAACATCCCAGCTTAAGCATGTGCATTTCCACACCCAGACCGTCTCAAAGCCAAGGAGCTTGCTCAGCCCAGGAACCTGGGTTTAAGTTAAAGGCCCAGAGGCACAAACATAATCGTGAGGCAGAGAAGTGCTCTGACCTCCTGTCCTTTAGATCAATAGTCCCAGGAGGCATTTTGTATGTTTCTCAGAGATTCTTGCAAAGTTGTGCCAGCCTTGGCATCCATGACTCATCATAATACGGGCTTTTTCTCTCTTCCTCACTCTGTGCTCCTTTATTACCTCTTCCTGGGCCCCCCTGCCCAATTAAAGTAACTTCTCCCAACTTCTAATTTCAGACTCTGTTTTGGGGAGAACCCAAGCAAAGACATCCAATAGTGCAAAATCTAGTGAGATCTAGACAGTGGAAAATTAATCAGCAGGGAGAGCCACTTAGACAAAGTATCATCTAATCATTTAAACACATGTCTCTTTAACACTAAGTGCCAAGCACTATTGCAGGCACTGGGGACATTGCTCAAGGAACTGGCTATTAAAAGCAGCCATTTACTGAGATAATATTTGTAAAGCACTAGGGCTGTGACTAATACATATTAAGTGGCATGTGTCTATTAAACAAATAGAAAACAGATAAATGTATTAAATCCCAAGTACCTACTGATTATATTGCAACAGTAAAATCATCTCTCAGCTTTGCAATAAACTGATAGTTTTTTCATCAAACTTTTTATTTTGAGAAGATTATATATTCATTGCAGTTGTAAGGAATAATAATAGAAAGATCCCATAAAAAAATTTCTTGGGAGTTCCCTGGTGGTGTAGTGGCTAGGCTTCAGCACTCTTAACGTCACGGCCTGGGTTTGATTTCCAGCCAGGGAACCACCAAAAACAAACAAACAAACAAAAAACCTCTTTACCTGGGTAGCTTAATTTTAATTCCAGTGCTAATCAAAGTAAGTCAAATCTAATTCTCTCTTTTGCCGGGGGGTGGGGGGGGGAGAGGAGGGCTGGAAAACAGGGTCTAGTGCTTTTTTTATTTATGAAATAAACCATTTTAAAGTGTACAATGGCCTGCACGACCACCACTCATATCAAGTTCCAAACATCTCAATACCCCAAAGAAAACCCACTCCCACTCATCCCCAAATAAACATTAAACTATTGATTGTGTCCATGGGTTATTTGTTTGTTTGTTCATTTCTTTTTTCTTTGTTGTTTTCAGTTTTATATTCCGTATAGGAGTTAATTCATACAGTTTTTGTTTTTTTTCTGCCTTGTTCATGCTTTTGAATCATCTAAGAGTCCATTCCCAAATCTACAGTCATGAGTATTTACTTCTATGTCTTCTAAGGATTTTATAGTATTAGTGCTTACATTTAGAATTTTGACCCATTCTTAGTTAATTTTGTGTCTAGTATGAGGAACTTCAATTTTTAACATGTGGCCCAGTATAACTTGTTGAATATTCATTCCCTATATAATGGTCACGGCACCCTTGTTGAAAATCAATTAACCACATATGTGTGGGGTTATTTCTGGGCTTTCTTATCCTATTCAATCGATCTTTATGTCTATCTTTATGAGAGCAGCACCCTGTTTTGGATACTGTAACTTTTTAGCAAATTTAAAAATTGGGAAGTGGGAGTCACCCAACTTTATTCTTTTCAAAATTATTTTGACTCCTTCCAGTGCCATATGAATTTGAGGACTGTTTTTCTATTTGTGAGAAATGGGGGATAAGGCCATTGGAATTTTCATAGGGATTATGTTAAATCTATTGATCACATTGGGTAATAACACCATCTTAGCAATATTAAGTCTTTCAATCTATTAACATTATTAACATAGAATATCTTTCCACTTATTTAGATCTTCTTTAATTTCTTCCAGAAATGTTTTGTAGTTTTCAATGTACAAATCTTTCATGTCTTTGGTTAAATTTATTCCTAGGTATTCCACTCTTTCGGATGTCTTTTTTTTTTTTTTTTTTTTTTTTTTTTTTTTTTTTTTTTTTTTTTTTTTTTTTTTTTTTTTTTTTTTTTTTTTTTTTTTTTTTTTTTTTTTTTTTTTTTTTTTTTTTTTTTTTTTTTTTTTTTTTTTTTGGTTCGTTCCCTGGCTGTGAAGTGAACCCCGGCCACTGCGGTGAGAGCACCGAAGCCTAGCCACTAGACCAACCACCATTAAAGTTAAATAAAATGGTTTTCTTAACTTTATTTTTGCATAGTTAATTGCTAGTGTATAGAAATAAGACTGATTTTCATGTTGTGATCTTGTATCCTGGAACTTTACTAAATCCCAGGAGGCTCTAGAGAAGAATGTATTGCAATGCATTTTCCAGATTCTAAAGGCTGCCTACACTCCTTGGCTCATAATCTCTTCCTCTACTTTCAAAGTGTGTCACTCCAACCTCTGACCTCTACTTCCATCTCTTTTACACTATTCTCTTTATGTATAGGCTGCCATTAATTCCAGGGTCAAAATCCTACTATACTACATTCTTGGAACAAATATCCACAATCAGGGTTTGGGATGATGGTGGAAAGATACTTTCCTCACTTTAATTAGACAGGACTTCTACCAGCTGCCCCATCTTTGACAGCCATGAGTCAAAATGAGTCAGCACCTCCTGTGTTTTAAATATCATGTGCCCTTCCTCCCCTCTCACCAACTAAATCTTCCTACTTACCCTTCTGGAATCTAGATCGAAATCAAGAGCAGTCACCGTAAAGAAGTATGATACAATGCCCTGTAAACTAATCTATCTTCCATCAACTTCTAGATGACTTATTTCTAACACTTATTTTTGTTTTTAACACAACAAAAATACCTAAAACTTTTAAATGATAGTAGGATAACACACTTTAAAGACTGAAATTCATTGAAGGAAAAAAAAAGAACCTATTTAAACACTGTATTTTTGTACTTATCTCAATGCTAGACAATTGCGATATATTCCAAAACATACTAACATCATCTTTCTTGTCAGATAGGTCTACAGAGCACTACCTCAGTCACTAATCTACATATTCTTCATATTTTTCCAACTCCCACCTCTTTCTAAAAGGAAAATAAATAACAGAATGGTAAGTATTGAACCAAAGGAAAAAGGCATCAATCTCATAAAAAGCCAAGTTCATATTACAGATCTTTTTTTCCTTTATTTCAGCCAATTAAAAATTCCAGGCATCTTAGAGTAGCATACCTCGATATGAGAAAATATGTTTTCCTTCAAATAGCTGAAATATTTCCAAAATATGTAACAAAACAAATTAGAAAAACATGTACCATGAAAATGTTGTTTAGGAAAAATTATCAAGCATCATTTTTTTTGTTTTTTGTTTTGTTCTTAAGTCAAGCATGATTAATTATCTGTCAAATTGTCCTTTTTCATCTGAGCAACATGTTGAGGGTAAAAGTGATATGAAAGTAGAATGTTCCCTAGTGTGTAGGAGATGCTGACCAGGGGAATAAATCTGCACAACGCACATAATAATAAAATAAGAGACATAATTAAAGTGACTAAACTTTGTTCACTTTAAAAAGCCTCATTCGTTTTCATTTTTTATTATAACAAGAAAAAAAGCAATTAGCACATCTTCAAAGCAAGAGTGAAGCAGGTAATGAAATGCTAAATTTGAGGTTCTTGATTTATTATTAAGGATTTTCCAATCCAAAGAAATTGGAACATGTTAGCTAAATTAAGAAATTCAAGTTAGTCACACTTTGAAGAATGGGTTTAAAAGCCCATCAATCTAAGCTTTGTAACAAAATTCCTGTGTTCTCATATACCTGAAGTTCGCATGTTAGTTTTTCAATCTGACAGTTTGAATTTACATGAAAACACTTTGTTTTTGTGTGATTTACATGCTGGATGAAGGATATTCTGAGCTGTCCTCCAGAACTGCTATGGTAACAAATGGTGTTCTCCCCATGAGAACTTAAACACATAGAACTTAAAGTAGTAATATCCTGAACAACTGAGCTGATGATTGACATGAAGCGATTAACTAGTATTATCAGTTGCTTTCAATTCCTATATTAATCTGACTTTTACAAGGTTTATTATTGTTGTTTCTATTTAATTTACAATTTTTGTTTGATAATCATAAAAGAGCTCAGTATAAAGGCATTATAACTAGTTTCATATCTGTACATATTGTGAAAATATTATAATACTATTTAAATCAACACTGGGAATTCTTAAAAAGTATCTCCCTATGAATGGAATTTCTACATTTTTCGAGATGATGAAACACAGCTAAAGATCATGGGGGAAACACTGATTTCTAAGTAGGAAAAAGCCAAGTGTTTGGCATGGCATCAATTATTACAAAATCTACTTCCACTTTACTTTTTCCAACCTAGGTAACTACACAGAGCCACTTGCAGTTCCCTGAACACGTCTATTCTCTTATTACACTAGACCCCCAGTGGATGTCTGAAATCACAGATAGTACTGAACTGTGTATATACCGTTTTTTTCCTATACGTAGTTACCTAGAATAAAATTTATTAATTAGGCACAGTAAAAGACCAACAATAACTAATAATAAATTAGAACAATTGCAACAATATACACTAAGTCCTCACCATTATTGATAGGTTTTTGGAAACTAAGTTTAAGTGTAACAACCTGAAACCAATTTTACCACAGGAGTGATGAATATAGACAAGAGTTAGGTTCTTACGGCGTATTTCTGGTCACAAAAACATTACCGAACTTCTACATAAAGACCCCAAACATTTATCATATTAACATGTAGGGTTTTTTTGTTGTTGTTGTTTGGTTTTTTTGGTTGTTTCCCTGAGTGGGAATGGAACCCAGGCCATGGTGGTGAAAGCTCCGAAACCTGGCCACTAGACCACCAGGGAACCCACACCTACCATATTAAACAGCGAAATAAATGTGAGCTATACATACTTACAGCAACAATGAATTAAAAAACAAGTAAGAGAATGATTTTCCAACCTACTGATTCCAGTTCAGGGTCAAGGCTGGCGAGAGCCTGTCCCAGCAGTTCAGGGACCCGGCCTGGGAAGGGCGCCCTTCCATCCCAGGGCACGCGCGCGCACGCACACGCACACTCACGCGCGCGCGCACGCACACGCACACTCACGCACGCACACACGCACACGCACACTCAGACTGGGACAGGAGACACACCCCTTAAGGTGCACATCTTTGGGATGTGGGAGGAAACTGGAGGACCCGGAGAAAGCCACACAGACTTGAGAATGCACAAACAGGCCGTGGCCCAAGTCAGAAATCAAAAAAAATTTTTTCGTCCACATTATAATGAAATGATGCTGAAATAATGGACGTGATGCGGGACCTGCTGAATGTAATAGAAATTATGTGAATGTAGTCTCTCTCATGCTCTCAGAATATTTATTGTACTGTCCTCATTCTCCTTGGGATGACGTGAGATGGTGAAATGCCTTCAGTCGAGAACTTTCCCCCTTTCACCTAAAGTCAGCAGTTTCCGGCTCCTCCGACATCCAAGCAGACGCTTGCGCGTTGGGGCCATTAGTAAGTAAACGAGGGGCTACTTGAACACAAGCACCTTCAAACCTCACCAGTCGTCCTACGCGGGCCACACTACTAAGTGCTGACGAGCAGGAGGCGTGTGCAGCCTGGAGACGCACTTCCGAGGCGGGACAGAGCCAGGCTCGCGGGATTTCGTCACACTGCTCGAGAAGGGAGCCATTTAAAACTTTCTTTCTGGAATTTTCCTAGGTAATATGTTCAGAAGCCACTGATGCCAAGTGACCTAAACCACGGAAAGCGACCACAGATACCCAGGAACTACTGTCGTTTAAGAGACACGAAGGAGCTTGGAAGAATAAGTGAACAGCAGGGGAACACGAGTTCAGTCTTGCCCTCGCCTCATCACTGCGTGAGTTTCATTTCTCTTCTTTGACCATCTCAGCCTCCCTATGTAGTAGGCTGACCAGACATACCATTTTAAACAGGACAGAAAGCAGCACTACTGGCCCCTTTCAAATGGCACGTAAGGTCAGCCTAGTCTCACTGGGCTAAACTCAAGGTGTCAGTCGGCTGACCCATATGGACCCTTTGAAACAGGACAGGACCAGTTGTTTTCTGTCGGGTTAAAATGGGACATCTGAGCAGCTTACTATACAGCACCTTATATTTACTGTTTTCAAAACATTTATTACATCATCCTGTGGATATTTATGAGGGGACCAAAAACTAGAGAATTCACTTATAAAATGTGTGCATTTATTCTCACATGTCCAAACTTCACTTACCTTCAGAGTACTCTCTTTGATGCAATACCCCTATTAAGAAGCTTTTTCCACCGCTCAGAACAGTTTTCCAACTCATGGATTCGACGTCTTTTAGTGCTTCTGCTGTTTTGGTTTCACCTCTTCCGCATCAGCAAAATGTTTCCCTCTGAGGGATTTTTTCATCCAGGGAAACGAAAAGAGAAGTCTCTTGGGGTGAGCACAAGTGAATAGGGAGGGTGGGGCACAAGGGTCATGCCATTTGGGGTCCAGAAATGCTGAACATTCAGCCTGGTGTGGGCAGGTGCATTGTCACAGTGGAAGAACTAGTCATCTGCCACAATTCGGAAGGTTGCTTCCATACACAGCCTCTCATAACAACGCCAGCTGGTGCACGGATGCAGGTGGGTTCCTAGAACACTCACCTAATGGGGGAAGCCTGTGCTATAAGGGGTCCACCCTCCATAAAATAATTCCAGGTTTTGGGGGGGTTCCCCCTCATGTTTACATAATGCTTCTCCCCACCCTCACTGCATCTAGGTCTCTGAAGATGAGAAAGGAACAACCCTTATTCAGCCTTGTGTCCAAGACTACGTAGGTGGTTCAAGCCTGAGTATAATGGTTGAGGGGAAGAAAGAGGGTAAGGATAGGCCATGGGGAGACTTGCAAAAGAACTGTTCTGTAGAAGCATTGATATTACATTTTCTGCCTGGCTGTCTGATGACCATATCTACCTGGATTAGTTAGACTGGAGTTTTAACATACATTCTCATTAATATTTTGAGTAACTGAAAATGTGTCTGGTTTTCTGGCAAGCTGAAAACCTAGAATTCCTGACATTGTGGTAAGCATTTATGTGGCACCTCCCATGAGTTCTGGGGATTCCTTATGCACGGAAAGTTTTTAGTCCTACAGTTATTTGAAGATAACTAGTATTGACTTCTGGAAACAGGGATTTAAACAGGACCACAGAGTCATGGAGAGAGCATTAACTGTTCTTGGTAGTAAACACATTGAGCAAAAACATTTAGCAACAAAAGGTCTGTTGCTTAACCTTTAACAGAAAGATTATCTTTACAAAGGTGCCTGCTTAGGAATTATTATTTTTAGTATAAAGAGTAAGGAAAACATTTACCGGACCTGATTATCACAGAAAGGTCATCTCTAATCCAGGTCACACTAAATGACCTCTGTATTGAGATGATAGCAGGAAAGGGGGAAAGAAAGTCATGCTGGAAAAAGGACAATCTCACCAGATGGCATGTGGCCTTTAAAAGACTAACCTGCTGGGGCCTGATAGAGTCTGAATCAGTTGACCCACAAAGCAAAGTACAGAACTTTCATTTCAGATCAAGCCATTGCCAGAAGCTTGTGAACCTGATGCCTTTTCACTCCTCACACATGTTTCTCTAAATAAAACATAATGGAAGTACCAGGGGGGAAGCAAAAAGGAATTGACATGCTGGGGTATAAAGACTACTGGAGAAATCCTCATGAAGTTAATCATTCTTGCCACATGTCAGACTGAACAACAGTACTCCTTGGAGCCAATGCTTAAATATCTACTTGCATTTATTGTACCCACTGGGAGAAGCTGAGCATAATCAATTGTCAATTTGCATATTCCCTGAATTGAGCCAACAGATGAAAGTGTGCAAAGAGGCAAAAGTTCCCATAGTTAAGAGGACAGACTCTTTGAAAAGTAAAAAGGAGAAAGTGGAAAATAAGATGAATAACTATCTCAGACAGTTATCAATTATGTGTAAAAAGAGAGAGAGAGAAACATTTATATGATGAGCTTGCACTGCTCTAAATAACTTTTGGACTTTAAGATAAGGATTTCAAGTATATGATAAGAATTACATCATTGAGACAGGGCTCATTGTCTAAACTTTTTTAGTAACCCCTAGCACATGTAGAGCACTAATGAGTTAATTGGATTTAAAACATCCAGATTTTCATTTAACCCCTTTTGTTTTCACATCCAGATTTTTGTTGCTTTTATCCATCCCAATTTAACTATGTTATCAGTCTGCTTTTAAATAATCGGTAAACTCCTAAAATAGCATTTGTCATATAGTTAATCACATCTGATATCTAGCAACAGGAAATATATTTTATATGGCACGAGTCAGGCAATCAACAACGTATTATTTTTAGGGTCTTGTTCATCCATTTTCCAGAAAATTAACATAGTATCTATTCAGGAGGTTTGGATGCCTCGAAGTACGTGAGGATCTATACTGCAAGTACTTTTACTAGACATAAAAATAAAATCTCACCATTCATCCATTATTCTGAGTTTGTGGTTTTACATCACATACATTTTTATGAGAATCACACAGGTGTTCAGTGACATGGGTTCCATCAATATTCCTGGACTGTCAACTTCTCCCATTTTGTTGGTATTTTCTCTAAACTTAGAATGCTCAAGAATCTTACATCTTAAAACACCTACATACACGCACTTAAAACACACATGCACAGATACCTCCCTTGACCCAATTACCAAATTAAAAGTGTCTGGGGCATAACTTTTGAGACTTTGCAGCTTGGTCCGAGTCTGAGTTGTGCTCTCTGATTTTGTTTTCAAAACATCCCAAAGTCCTTAACAACTTTCTACATATTAGTTTTTAGAATGTTGTGAAATCAAACTGACAGGAATGCATACAAAGAGTAGATTGAAGAACTGATAGGCAATGTACTACAGAAAAGTAATAAGGCTTTTTTTGCACAGTGTGTTATTCTCAACATCGTTTGTATCCCATAGTCAAAAATATTCTGTCATCAAAAGTATTCAGCACAGTTTGTAGAATTCAGGAATTGATTTGCCAAATAACTTTTCTCAAAGTTATTTATAAATGAGTCACTGAAGACTAGAAAGTAATATATGTTGTGGCCTTCTGGGTATGAAGCTGCTTAATAAAAGGTAATTAAACACTTAAATGTCAATATTAAGCTTTTTTAAGTTTATTTTTTATTTAAGTATAGTTGGTATAAAATCTTACATTGGTTGTATTAATTTCAGGTGTGCAATATAGTGATTCGACATTTTTATACCTTACAATGTGATCACTCCAACTAATTCTAGTCATCACCTGCCACTGTGTAAACTTTTCCCAGTATTATTGACTATATTCCCTTTCCCCTTTTCACCCATCCCCCCACCACCACTCTTATGGTAACCATCACCTTGGTCTCTGTTTCTATGAGTCTGTTTTTGTTTTGTGTTGTGTTTTACATCCCACATATAAGTGAAGCCATATGGTATTTGTCTTTCCCTGCCTGACATTTCACTTAGCATAATACTCTCTAGATCCACCCACATTGTCACAGTTTTGTAAAATAACAATGTATAATACATTCATGTGTTATTATATTAATAAATATAACATTCACCAAAATAATACATTTAATCTTGATTAAATCATAAGACAAATTTTATTTATTCTTGGACAATCTAAACTACTACCATATTAAATAGCATTAAAAATAGGTAAAAAATATATATTACATGATGATTACATAATTTGCAAGACACATTACTTGTTAGTTAATCTCTCTATCCCTCAGTTTTCTCATCTGTAAAACAGGAATAATACTACTACTTTGATCATAGGGTTGTGATTAGGATTCACTGAATACCATGAAATTCTAAGGGCAGTGGCTACCATATAGTAGGTTCTCAGTAAATGTTAGCTATTACTATTTTATTTTTTCTAAAAGTAAAGATACATTCAAAGATCCTTGAGGAAAGAGTTATAGCAATTCATCTTCAACAGTAATATTGTATGTCTCACAGATAAGCTATGATTTGCCAATAACTAAGATGATTATCATAACTGACTCCTTATGATAAACCAATGTTTCATGTTTCTGTTTTTGTTCTATATAAAAAGTCTGGTAAAAAAATTTTTTCGATCATGTTTGTAGTATGAGTCAATAAATTTTAGAATAGATTATCAATCCTCCAGAATCTAGCTACCATTTTGAATTATTTCCTTTTTACATTCCTCATACATTTATCCATTTATAAACACCATCTCATCTTGAAATCACAAACTCAGATTTTAGAATTGAAAAGGGCATTCCTGAATATAATTCAAGTTTCACTTAGGGCAAAATTAACTCTACATTGTAGAGTCCATCATTTCCGTGATAGATTCAGCTTCAATTTAAATATCTCTCATATGGTGGACATTAGTTGTTTCTCCCTCATTCTGGCAAAAATACCCATACTGTGTGCCCAGGCTCCTCTTTCACTTCATCTCACCCCTTATGGCTCTTGGGAAGGACCCCAATCCAGGACAAGCTCATCTGCATATCACATCTCCCTAGACGCAGTAACAGATTTGTTCAAGCATACTGGGGAAAGAGTCCCTCTCTTCTATCGACTTCTACTTGGGAGGATATGTGTCTGGGTAACTGGTGGCTATTTTGTAGCCTTCATAGTCTGTGGAAAGTAAATAAAGCCAGTTAAGTTGGAAAACAGAATGACAGATGCAGAAAAAACAAATTTTTAATGACTAATCTGAGCCCTTGGATTATACTGCACCTGGAATTTTCAGTTGAGAGAGCCAGTAAATTTCTTACTTGCTACTGTGGTTTGGTTTTAGCCTGTGAGTATTGGATTTACTGTCACTTACAAGTATGTGTAAGCTGACTGACACATCATATAGATGTGTTCATAAGGGATGTGTTTAGGGTGCCGTTGAAATGAAAAAAGGACTTTCTCTCTGTATCCTACACCCATCAATTCATTTTGAACTTGGGGCCAATTTTGCCCTCCACTGCTAAACTAACAACATCCCTCTGCTGTGTATGCAAACATGTTTGGCACACAGAGAACACTCAGAGTTGAGTGATATATACAATAATTTATATTTACAAGGTTATAGGGAAGTTATGGTTAATAGTCAAATTGGATTACTGAACACCATTAATAGAAATGTCTTTTGCAAGGTTAACTGAACTTTTGTCTTTTTCTTCAAAAGTCTATAAAAATATTTAGCACATAGTAGGTCTTCAATTGAATCTGAATCCCTTTAAAACTAGCTATTAGAAGATTTTAGAGTTAAAAATGTGTAGATTTTAAAACACTACTGTTCATAATCATTAAAATGGTATGTGACCCAAGGAATAGTATGGTAATGAAACTAGTATCTGGCAGGGAATTAAACAAAGTATGATTAGACATAAATGCTCAGGAATAACAGTGCCATCACCAAGCATCCCTGTATACATACCAGGATGTAGGTACCATGCTAAGTGCCTTACATGCATTATTTTATTTGATTGTTCTAACTACCTATGAAGTAAGTACCAAAAATGATCTCTCTGAGCCTCAGTTCCTTTATTGTAGAATGGAGATAAGCAATTTTTCAAGATCACATAACCAATAAATGTTGAAACTTAAGTAGGTTAACCTCAAAACCCATGCTCTTAATCTGAAACTATAACCAATAAATGTATAAAATGTAGGCAACTGTGTTGAATGGCAAAATTTTAAAGTAAAAATTTTTTATATTTTATTTAATTAACCTCAATTCTCTTATTTTGCCAAATCACATTCAAGTGCTCACAGTCATATTCAAGAGTCTGTAGAATTCATTTTTATCCCATAAATATTTCTATGCTCTCTTCAGTTTTTTGGCATCATTTCAGTATACCATAGTGAATACCAAATGATGGTGTCTAAAAGTACTAGAAAGCCCACCATAGGTCAAAATAATATATCAAGAGGTCATGGGAAGAGAACGTTACTAATGAGTCACCCAACATTTTTTTTTAATGGAAACTAATTTTATTATTTTGTTCTATTGCATGGTTTTCTCTTGGCACACCTAGAGGACAGTCATCTCTGAGTGTCTAGCTAAAATTTATTTACTTTAATTTCATAGCTGTATACATGTCACCTAACATTACAAAAACTATTTTAGACTTCTTATTAATGCATGAGTGTATTTACATACACATTTTCCAGCAATGATGACACTTTTGCTTAATTTTAATCTATCTTTCCTTTAAGAAGAGTTAACCATAGTATAAGCTAGAAAGTGAAAAGTAATGTAAGAGAGGAAACCTGCATATAGATTTGGGGAACTAGTTAAAATAAGTAGACATGGGGATCAAGCCATAACTTTTCTTATAAGAAAAAAATAAAAGTTTATTTTTAAAAATCAATGATCTCCATTCATCCCCTGAATGTCTGGATGTATCATATTGGGATGGTAGAAAAACTTCTGATTTCCCTCCACAGGTGCTTCTGTCAGGGTGTGTCATTTATTGTTCCCAGGGGCCCAGCTACTGCTGTTAGTGAGTTATCTGTTGACACCAGTTTCTGATGACAGTACTTTCTAATAGCTATTCTTGAGTTTTACCCATGATGGGAGGAATTTTCATTTCTCCTTTCTTCACCTGAATTCTTGTATATAAACAGTGGATAAATTAAATGTTCGATCTTAGCAAGTTGTTATGACTTTATTTGGCAGCACTCACTAATGAAAATTGCCTTCAGCATCTGTTTGCCTTAACCACTTGCAGTTTTAGGTGTATCTTGCCTCCGGAACAGCTTAGATTTCCAGTAAGTTCATCAGCAAGTAAGTCTGTGCACGGGCCCTTTAAAAGAAATGCCTGAGACTCCAGCAGCCCTCCCCCTCCGCCTCCCTCAGCCAAGATCTGTGCTGCAATTCACAGCTAGAAGTTGTGGGGACCTCTCTTCCCAGCCTGGAATCCTGGGCTGGGGTACCTGTTTGAGGGCTGGGATTCCTTGCTCCTCAGGGGGCGACCACCACAGCCAAAACATGCCTCCCAGTTTTAAATCACCACACACTGGTGTGGGACCACCCCTCCAACCAGTCTTGAGGTGGCTTTTTCTGTATGCCCTTAGTTGTAGGATTTATGTTTAGCTAGACTTCAGGTCATTCTCAATGATGGTTCTGTAGCATAGTTGTAATTTTGATGTGGTCATGACAGGATACAAGCACAGCATTTACCTGGTCTGCCATCTTGATTGTATTTAGATCCTTTCTAAAAGATTAATTAAAACTACTGAAAGAAAAAGAAATTTAAAAATTTTTGAAAGTTGGAAAGGCTTGGCATCACTATATGACAAACAAAAAGTTAAAGCTGGTTTAGGGACATTTTATGACCAAATGAAGTAATAAAATAAGATTTATTTGCTTAATAGCTGATAATAATTGAGCACTTGTCATTTATAAGGCACTATACTAAGTACTTTAAGCACAGTATGTATTTGAATCCTCATACCCTTATTAAGTAGGTACTGTTTTATGGTCCCCATCATACAGTTGAGGAAATAAAAAAGAATAGAGGGGAGTTCCCTGGTGGTGTAGTGGCTTAAGGCTTCTGCATTGGCGCTGTCAGCACTGCGGCCTGGGTTCGGTTCCCAGACAGGGAGCTACCCACCTACCAAAAAAAAAAAAAAGAAGAAGAAGAAGAATTCTTATTATTCTAAGAATCCTGGGATCAATGTTATCCTCACATTATATATTTCATGCACAGGAAAACCAAATCTTAGAGACTAAGTGGAAAATAAAAAAGGCTGAGAAGGAACTCCATCAAAGTCAAAAGAGAAACAGGAGCAAGTGGTCACACAAGAGACAATGAATGGAGCCTCATATGAGAGAGGAAGGGAACTTTGGCATGAAAATAAACACATCAAGTACAATAAGACATTTAAGTGCCCATTTCATTTACCAGCTCATTGGTGACTTGGCAAGAATCATTTCAGTCAAGCCATTTTGGGGAAAGGAGACTGAAATCAGATAGCAGTGCGTCAGTGAAGAAATGTAAGAAGAAGACATGTTAAGTGTAGTGTAAAGAAAAGGCCAGAGGGCAGTAGCAAGACGTGGAACGTACATCAGGAAATTATTTCTAGCATAGAAACATTTGAGCACGTTTAACTGGAGATGGCAGAGTTTCTGTGTAGACAGGGATTTGAGCCACACGAAGAGGACAAGGTAGTCAAAGGACCAAAAGCCCCTGTGAGGGGAGAGGAAGATGGAATTCACGGGACTCATGGGGGGATTTGCCTTAGACAGGGGAGGCCAGTCCTTTCCAAACATCTGCTCTGTCAAGAGTGGGGATTGAAGAAGTGGAATAAAATGCAAAAATGCTAAAGCATCAGTTTATTTTGATAGGTGAAGGGGAGGCGAGGAGAGTGCTCGAGAGCCCTCTGAGCATGCAGGGTCATGGGAAGACTTTCGAGTTCAAAGGACCAGAAAATCCCTAGCAACAAAAAGCAGATCAAAGCTGAACTTTCAGGACATCCGGCACATGGAATAGGCTTAGTAGGCATTTGTCCTCTGGGGAAGAGCAGCATGTACACATCACCCTCTCCCACGGAACACTCATGGATTTGGGGGAACGACATGGGAATTTATTAATGCTCACCATGTTGTTTTAGGACAGGCAAGAATTCATGTGAGTCGCGGTTATGAAGAACTGCTCCCACCATGAAAGTTTAATAATCGTTTTCCAAATTGATTTTTTTTCAAACATGCTCTGCCTCTGTGACAGTGCAGGAAGGCCTGCTGGTCCACTCGGAGGCCGCTCCCGTGGCCCTGCCCCAGACCCTTCTTGCCAGCACTGATTACTCAGTCCTCTCAGGTGGCAGCCCCTCACTACTAAATGGTAGTCTGCAGACCAGGAGCCTGGACGATACCTGGGAGAGTTTCAGGCCGACCCAGACTTAACCAGTCTGAATCTGCATTGTATCAAGATCCCCAGGTCAATTGTGTAGAGACATCAGAGTTTGAGAAGCACCAGTTTAGACTTCTCTTCGCAATCTATCTTAACTTCGAGTCCACTTGTTTCTGTCTTTTCCAATTTCCAATATAAATTTCCAAAGGAAAAGAGATCATTTCTCACCCGTGTTTCCTACAGCACATTTGCCTCTAAAATACAGTTCCATACTCATTTTGCTCACTGTAGACAGTGTAGTTCAGTTCGCGGTCAGGTTCATCTGCTGTTAACAACCCTCCCGGGGAGTTCCCTGATGGTGTAGTGGCTTAAGGCTTCGGCGTTGGCACTGTCAGCGCTGCAGCCTGGGTTCGATTCCCAGTCAGGGAGCTACCCACATAACATAAATAAATAAATAAACACCCCTCCCGACCCAAACTACTTGCTTCTACCCACATTTATCCACCTCCCTTCAAAAACAACCCATGTACTGTCTTGCTGCTATGACCTTTGTCACGAAAGAATAATATAAAAGAATCAAGGTCTGTTTGCATATTTTCATCCTAAAAAGTGTAAAAGTGAGCTGTTTTTTGGCAAGTAGAAACTTTAATAAACTAACTGAAAATTTCTTTTTTTTTTGCTTTTTGGTATGTGGGTAGCTCCCTGGCTGGGAATTGAACCCAGGCCACAGCGCTGACAGCGCCACCGCTGAAGCCTTAAGCCACTACACCATCAGGGAACTCCCTGAAAATTTCTGATTGGATATCACTGAGTCAGTTCCAGTGGCAGTGCATGAAGATCTATTTTGAACATTGTCATTAATGTCCTCTCAGAAATATGATTTCCTCTTAACATTTTCAAATGTGGTTTTCTGATGTCTTAAGTGTAGTGCTTCGTGTATCCCTTTCATCATCTGATGATTTCTGTGAGATTGTATCTGTGACTTTCTGCAATGCAAATTATGCTTAAAATGAAATTCAGTGGTAGCCACAAGTATTATTATACAGACCTGCTACTCTTCCTGAACAAATTTTATTCAGGACCCTTTAAAGTTACTGGTTTACTACAGTGGCTTATATAATTTGTTTTCAGTACTTTCCCCACCTAGTGAAATTGATTCCAAGTTTGGGATTCGTAATTTAAAGAAACAATAAATCTTTCTCTTTTTCTAGTATAACAATTAAATATTGTAAAGGACCCTTAGTTTTAAATTCACTTCTTTCTCTGCATGTCCACACTTGTCACGTTTTTATTGAATGCATGACTTCACACTGTGATTTAAGTATAAAAAAAGTCAGCCCTAATAACAGAGTCCATGCTTGATTGTAATAAATGAAATACAAGAGATATTCCAAACTTTTTTTACATTTTAACTAATTTTCCAAAAGCTTATTTTGTGGGAGTGCTTTTTTTAATAGAATGGATACCAAATTCCACCTCTAGTGATTTGCTTTCGACTACAACCAAACATGCAGTGGGTCTTGTGTCTAACTCCACTATTTCTGTGCAACCTTTTTGTACATGTTTCTTAGAAATTTGTTATCCTTATTTAACATATTCTCAATAATAACTGACAGGTCTTGGTAATGTTTTCTATATAGTTTAATTCATTTTTTACTATCTTTAGACTAATTTTTATCTTCAGGTATTTGTGCCCAGATCATGGGTGAATTTTGCTGGAGAACATTTTGTACTTTTTGAAGCAACAATGTACTCACTCATGAGAAAAGTAAAATGATGAGATAAATTGAAAAGAATCATGTCATATTCCTTTTTATTTCATTCACCTAGAGTTGGTAATCTCATTTATGAATATCAGGAAGAGGTTTGAGCAGTAAAATGTACTTTGTGCATCTCAATTTTTCTTTCCTTCTCCCCACACCCCCTTCCTCTAGTAACCATGGCCTCTCCTGCCCTCACAAGTGTAGGGAGCAGTAGCTCTGACCACGCCCAGGAGCGCGGAGACGTACCAGGGAGGCTGATGGGAACAGTCCCAAACGCAGTGAAGTTCACGCAACAAGCTGCCTCCAACCTGCCGCATTCACAAAACCGAGGCCTGCCCATGTTTTCCTCTGTGGTCATCCTTAGAAAAGTCCTGGTTAGGGAAACTGAGTGATAAAAGGAAGTCCTTGTCCTCATTGCATAGTTGACTTTCCCTGAACTCCTTCACCTGGTTCAAAAATTAGGAGCAACAGCCAAATATGTTTTGTCTCACAGACATTAACTTTTTTACAATCCCTAGGCTGCATAGCACCCTGTAAATATTAGCAGTAACCTCACTTCTCCAAGAGATTTTAAAAGAAAATTACTTTTAAACCTTGGGTTTCTTAAGCCAAGCAAAGAGTCTCTCAAATATCAAAAATCATTCCATTTTCTTAACTGGATAATTGTTATGAGAAAACGCTAATGGGGTGAGAGCCTCTCTCTTGACAGTACATGTTTTCTGCAAGTGAAAATGATTGAGTGAATGATGACATCAAAGCTTTTACTCATAGCAACCAGGAATCTGATGGGGAGGGTACACATGACCCCAGGAATCTGATGGGGAGGGTACACGTGACCCCAGAGGAAAAACAAGGACTGACAGGAAACAGGCTTCCAGCTGCACCTCGCTAAATGGGGAACGTCACATCACTAGGTTCCAAAAAACATGACTTTCCAGGCTCAGTAATTTTAGAAGTTAACAAGCTTCCTCTTATTTTTCAGTGAGAAGTGGTTGATACTACACGTATTTTAAAGTTACCTTTTCAGGCTTTGTGTACCACACTAATTCAAATACATGGAGGGGTGAAGCATCAGTCTTTCTGCTGTTACATTTCATCCTTCCAAAATCATCTTGACCTACAGGCTCCTGACAACTTCAGAATATTTTCTCAGATCAGTGCTTCTCCGGCTTCAGCGGGCGTCGGCCTCACCGGGAGGCCTTGTTAAAATGGACGGGGCC
Organism: Lyroderma lyra; assembly: GCA_004026885.1. Classification (NCBI taxonomy): domain Eukaryota; kingdom Metazoa; phylum Chordata; class Mammalia; order Chiroptera; family Megadermatidae; genus Lyroderma; species Lyroderma lyra. Next base: position 157,002 of record PVJL010000751.1, on the reverse strand, counting down.
TTTCAGCCAGGTTCTCATCCAGTCAGAGAGCGATGAAGCCTGAGAATTTACATTCCTAGCAAGTCCCCAAGTGATGGGATGCCACTGACCCAGGGAACACACTCTGAGACTTAAAGGGGCTTAAATTACATAGGCTATTATATATTCATGACATCACTCTAAAATTGATCATTTTATGATAAGGAGTTGATGGTTAAATGTCAAAGAAAACTAGCTCTGGTTATGTCCTCACATGGTCAGAAAATTGTGTATTAGACGTTTTAAAAATCAGCTCTTTCAAAATAGAAGATGATGGCAGAATTCCGATAACTGGTCAGCTAATGGGACAGTGTGGTGAAATGCATGTACTGTACTGTCCCAAGGTACCAGGTCATCTTTCACTGTCCCTGGCCTGTGACCTGAACCAGGGCATGAGCCTCTCACATTGGATTGATCCTCAGAGGATGACCCGTTACCGAGGAAATAATATCTGATTAGGAGCGACTGGGAATACAAATTGAAGAAAAGTGGAAGAAGAGGGAGGCTATGAGAGAATGAGGTTTTGAAAAGGCTAAGTAAACTCTGTAGTCATCACCATTTGTCTAATCTGCTAAGGAAAGTTCATTCCAAACTCTAAGAGTATAACCTGGTTTCACGTTGAAAATAACCTTCCCAGCCTTTACTCTGTGATAGATTTGTTTTTTCCTTTCTTTTCCACTTCCTAAGGGTAGAAATATCTGGGTGGTGTTTTTAATTAAACAAGACCACCATCCAGGCCACATAAAAGTGGTTATCTTTCACATGGTTTTATTTAAAAAGAATTTGTTACAATATTCTGGAGGGCAATTTGGCTGTATAAACCAAAAGCTTTCTAAAAGGCACACTCATTTTGGCCCAGAAAATCCATTTCTTGGAATTTATCCTGGGGGAAATCACCATGAATATATCTTCAAACATTTAGCAACGTGGATGTGCATCAGAGCAGTGTTTATTTTTAAAACACTGAAAAAAACTACATGTCTAATTAACTAACCTTTTTAAATCTGTGGTACATTAATATAAGCCATTTAAATATTGTAGAAAATATTTAAATTGGTATAGAGAGATATTCAGGATCTGGTATTACATGTTTAAAAAGTCCACACAGAATGTTCTAAACTTTATTTTGGAAAAATGTATATAAAAATATGTGAAAGGCCACAAGTAAACACCAAAATATTGAACTATAATCTCACTGTCTGGAAACCAATAATTACCTAATGTTTTGTTTTCACTTGTCCATATTTTTTACAATAACTTGTACAAGTTTTATAATAAGAAAAATAAAATTTAAATAATTTTAATATTTTAAAATAGTTATGAAGATCATTTTTATTCCATAAAAGATAATGAAGAAGACATTTGAGAATTTAATAAAAGTTCATTTTATTTTCACATATAAATAAATTGTTTGGGCCAGGTAATCTCAGGATGGTAAGATCTCAGTCCACATACATTAAAAAAAAATATCTAAGTTGAACAGTGGAAATACTCAATAAAATAACTCGATTTTACAGAAATACTATTGTCCATGAAAATAACCTCTTGAATAAGAAGAGACCAGTCTTTATAAAGAGAGTCACATTATTGTATTAAAAGAAATTCTTTGGCTATCAGGGTGCTACTATATACAATAATTTTCTTATTAAAAAAAATAAATGAACAAAATATATGTGTGATTTTCTTTGGTCTTATTTGGAGTCTTGTAGACAATGCTTTGGTTCATGAAAAGGCAGATATTCCAATACCCACTCATTCAAGAATATAAACTTAATTTTCTTTAGTTTTATTGTATCCTAAAGTGTTCTGCCTCAAAATATGGCTAGTAAAATTGTTTATAGCAGAAAACTACAACCTGCTCAGGAACATTAATGGTAACTTTTTTCCCTTCCTACTAAACAATCACTGCTACACTAACTAGTACGTATGCCAGTTTGTGAGAGTACTCAAAGTACTAATGATAGTACTTTATTTAAACCCTGACTCAAAACGGGAGCTTGCTATCCACGTTCTAGTTCCACATTTTCTTGCTGAATGTTTTTTCTGCATCAATTGATATAATCATATGATTTTTATCTTTTATTTTGTTTATGTGGTATATATCACATTGATCAATTTGTGTATGTTGAAACCATCCTTGTCCCCTGGGATACAGCCCACTTGATCGTGGTGTGTGATCTTTTTAGTGCATTGTTGTACTTTATTTGCTAGAATGTGTTTAGAATTTTTGCAAATTTTCCACAAACTGTGGTTATATAATCAGGGTTTAATTACTCAAACAGTCCTAGATTCTCAAATACCTCAGCTATTGTTGAAAAAAAAAAACATTCAATAAGTTTGAAAAAGATTATCTCTAAAGTGTAACATGATTTCTGGCTTTACTATTTTTATTGTAGACACTTCTTGCTCATTAAATAGTCTTCACTTTGCAGAGTGAAGACATGAAACAATTATACAGATAATTCACATTATGCTAGTGGATGCTTTTTAAAAATATAAACTGGAGACAATTATAAAGCTATTTATAAATAAGCACTATTGGAAATCAAATTTTCTGTTTGCTCTGACGCAAGCAATGAAAGACAACTTCCTATTGAGAAATCAAAAACTAAGTGAACTGTTACAAAAACGCCCACAAACATAAATGACAACTTTTCATCTGATTTTAAATTGAAGTACATTAATGACTTGTTTTAAATATTTGATTATAGATCATATTTAAATTTTATGTTTTTATGTAATTGAATTTAACCCTCACTTTTGAGCACTCAAATTAATTTATATCCATGATTTCATTTGATTTAAAAAAGAAAAAAGGACACTACTTTTGGAAGTTTCTGGGTCCTACTTTTTTAGCTTTTCTGAATGGTTGATATCAGTACCATGCAAATATTTGTGAAGCTCTTTAAAGTTTCACAATCTAGTCACATAATTTATTATTGTGAGCAAAATACCAGATATTGTTGCACAGAAGAAACATAATTATTCTGTTTTATTTAAGTAGAGAAATGGAGAAAGAAATTAATATACAGCTTAAGTTTTTTTTAATAAAAGTTTTTATTTATCCCTCACAATTAGTGATATATATATTCTTTTGATGAGAAAACGGAAAGTCAAGAAGTATTAAAAGTTGTTCAAGCCTGAGTAATAAATAATAGTAGGTTTGAAGTAATAATTGGTTAAACCTATAAAACTGTCTACAGTTATGACTCTTCCTTTATTTGGGCATTTCTAAATTTCAAGGTAAAAGATATAACTCCTTATGTTAGATGTGTGGAAGTTTCCCACTTAATATTCTGAATAATAACCTCCTTATCCTCAAGGTAATTTGAGTATATCTTTGCACCTTGCAAACTAAGGAGTCTTACATTATTTATTATAATACTCATTTAGTCAACACGAAGAACTGCAGTTTGCAACATGCTTTACCTATTTGCATGTACATTAATAAAATAATGCTCTCCCAAAGTTAATTTTGTTAAGAAGGTTAATTTTTTCCTCTCACCCTTCATGCTCTGTTTATCTATTTACTCTTCCATCCATCCCTCCCCCGTCCCTCCCTGCTACAGGCAGTGACTGAACTAAGGGCTGAGATAACTAAGACACCCTCTGCCCCCTAAGGCCCCATGCACCAGGGAACGAGACCCGGGGAAAAGTAACCTCAATTGAAAAAAATATTATGAAATGTCAATAAAGAGCTTAGGGCCTATAGAAACAAGAGACCATAAACATTTATTTATATTTTTAATGTACCTTTCCCAGTCCTTTGTCATTTTTAAATTCGACATTTGAAGTAATTTTGTTTAAAATTCCAGACAAAACACCATTATTCCCATTGTGTATTTCACTTGGAGAAAGCAGTGGTTTTGAGTGTTTTCTATAAATGGACTTTATGTAATGTCCTAAAAATGTTCAATATGGAGTCATAAAAAGCAGTAGAATTGATATTCAAAAGTAAGATAGTCATAGAAAACTTAAGGAGACTGATAGTGATGTAATTTTTCACAACCAATGATAGGACCAAGATATAAGAATGTAATGTTTGCCACAAAAAGTTAAAAATTGCACAACCTTTACTTGTTTGTGACTTGGATAAGAAACACCATAATGAAAAAAGAGAGACACATTGCAGTCTCTGCTATTTCCAATTGCATATGCTTGTAGAGATGTAGAGCTGGAAGGAACCTTAATGGTACCATCCTCCTCCACTGGTTCTCCACCTTGGAGACCTAGCTGGAGCTGAAAGGGCACAGAGTTCTGAGACTCAAGTTGGCATTTGCAACACTAGAGGGAGAATGGGGGAGGTATCAGCACATCATTGAAAATGAATATTAGAGAGAGCTCAGATCCAGGCAATGCTTGATGGCTAGGTATAGTGTCACTCCTAAGACAGAAAACTGAATGCCAGGAAGGTGACTCTAAGTATCCATTGTTATACTGCCTGCATTAACGTAAGCAGTGTAAATTCCTTGTGAAATCTGCTCATGCTCTTGAGTCATCTGAAAAGTCCACTTTTCCTCACAGACTTTGAATCAGCCCAGCTACCTGAGTTCTACCACTTAGGCATTGCATGAGTTTAGACAAGTCAAGACTCAATCTGACTCTGTGAAGAAACTCATCTACACACACAGTTTAACAAATCAGTACTTAACCACATGTGTTAGTTTTGTACCCTTAGCTAAAGGGTACACCTCAAGTCATTCAGTTTACTGACGATAAACTGAGTCTGAGAAGTGTTAAGTGATAAAATGAGAAAACTAGTTATTTGCAGGACCTATTGATTCTGACTTTTATTCTTGTATTCTTTCTCTTATGCCATGTTAATCAAGAAGTGTAAAAGTTATTTGAATGGTTTAAGGACAGACCTACTTGTATGTTTATGAATTGTTTCTTAAAAATCTTCCAAGTACTGGGAGTTCCCTGGTGGTGTAGTGGCTTAAGACTTTGGTGCTGTCAACGCTGCAGCCTGGGTTCAATTCCCAGCCAGGGAACTACCCACATAAAAAAAATAAAAATAAAAACAAAAAAAAAAATCTTTCAAATGCTAAAGTTCAGCTATCTGTTAGGTGGGTAAAATAAATAAACACTTATGCACAGTAAAATGTGAACATATGCATATTTCCTGAATACTAGGTTCCAAAAATTTAAGATAGACACAATAACCCATAATCCTTCAAAGGGTAAGAACCACTGATATAAATGATCTGTTGAGTCCCTTCTTTTCTAAAATTCAAGGACTCTATCATTAAATCTGAGCATTATAAATAGCTAGATATTTGTGGTCAGATATATTTTATAATTAGCACCGATTGGAAAGTAACACATACTATTTAAAACTTCAAAAAATGAATGAGATTAACTTTTATTTTTAAGACAATGTTAAAATATTTTCATCATTTCTGGCTTTGGATCACCGCATTGTGGAACTCGGGGAATGAATGAACTTTGTATTACAACAGAGGGCAATGCAGCACACACTGCAGATGTGCTTGCATCCAGGAAGGCCACGTCATCCTTTCATCACAGTAAAACACTGCTTTCCAATCATGAGACATCTCAAGCTGTGTACCAACATTTATAGAAATGCTCTATAAATGACTCAGTTTGTACTAGGTCATTCCCATTTTCAAAAACAAAAACATAATCAATTAGAACCCAAATAGAATAAATTCAGCATAGTAACAAGACACAGATGACAAGCAATCAAGAGGTATCTTCATCTTCTTTGAGCAAATTGTTTAACCTAGCCCAGGTTTCAATTTCCCCTGTTATAAACATAAGAATGTAAGAATTCAAATCTCCTTTATTTTTCCTCCATCTGCCAAAAACTTACTCAGCCTAGAGGTGGATTAAAGAAAGTCCCAGATATAAGTAGGACCAAAAATAGGCAAGAAAAAGAAATAAAAGCCATCCAAATTGGAAAGGAAGAAGTAACATGGTCTCTCTTTGCAGATGATGTGTATTATTTACAGAAAACATTAACGAGTCTATTAAAAATTATCAGAACTAATAAGCAAATTCGATAGTTTTGAAGAATGCAAAATAATTATACAAAAAAATGTTACATTGCTATACACTAATAACTAGCAGAGAAATTAAGAAAATAATTTCATTTATAACTATCAAAAACAATAAAATATCTAGGAATAAATTTAATGGAGGGAAAAGACATGTATTCTGAAAACTGTAAAACTTTGATGAAAGAAATTGAAGAAGACACAAATGAAAAGATATTTTGTCCTCATAAATTGGAAGAATTAATATTGTTAAAATGTTGATACTACCCAAAGCAATCTACAGATTCAATGGAATTCTTATCAAAATTCACAGAAATAGGACAAACAAGTCTAAAATTTGTATAAAAGCACAGAAAACCCACAAATAGCCAAATCAATCTTGAGAAAGAATAACAAAGCTGGAGGTATTATATGTCCTCATTTTAAACTATATTGCAGAGCTATAGTAATCAGACAGTATGGTAGTGGCATAAAACAGACAAGGAAGTCAATGGAACAGAATAGAGAGGTCAGAAATAAATGCACATATATATGGACAATTAATTTAGGACAAGTCAAGATTATACAATGGGAGAAGGACAGTCTCTTTTATAAATGGTGTTGGAAAAACTGTACAGCCACATGCCAAAGACTGAAAATGGACCACTATCTTACACTACACACAAAATTTAACTCAAAATGGATTAAAGATTTCAGAGTACCTAGTTTAAGACCTGAAACCATAAAACTCCTAAAAGCAAACAAGTGTTTTTGACATAGCTTGACAATGATTTTTTTTAGATTTGTACCAAAAACAAAGGCAGCAAAAACAAAAATAAACAACTGAGACTCCATCAAACTAAAAAGCTTCTGCACAGCAAAGAAAACCATCAACAAAATGGAAAAGCAACAATCTGAATGGCAGAAATACTTGCAAATCATATATCTGATAAGGGTTCACATTCCAAATACGTTTAAAGAACTCATGCAACTCAGTAGCAAAAAATAATAATAATAATAAATGGGCAGAGGATCTGAAGAGATATTTTCCAAAGAACTTATACAGATGGCCAACAGGTACATGAAAAGATGCTCAACATTAATAATCATCAGGAAATACAAATTAAAAAACAAAGTGAGATATCACTTCACACCTGTGAGAATGAATATCTTCAAGAAGACAAGATAACAAGTGCTGATGACAAGATGGAGAAAAAGGAAGCTTTGTGCACTATTGGTGAGAATGTAAATTGGTGTCCCCGCCATGGAAAACAGTACAGAGGTTCCTCAAAAAATTAAAAGTATGAGGCGTTCCCTGGTGGTGTAGTGGCTAGGCTTCAGCGCTGTCAATGCTGCGGCCTGGGTTTGATTCCCAGCCAGGGAACTACCCACGTTTAAAAAAAAAAAAAAAAAAATTAAAAGTAGAACTACCATATAATCCAGAAATTCCACTCCTGGATATTTACCCAAAGAAAACAAAAGCACTAACTCAAAAAGATATCTATACACCTGTATTCAGCATTAGTTACTATAGCTAAGACATGGAAACAAATTTGAACTTCTGAAGATGCTAACTCCAATGTCTGTGAGGGGAAATAGACTGGATGAGATTAATACTAGATTAGACATTGAATAAGAAAAGATTAATCAGTTTGGAGACATAGCCATAGATGCTAACCAACATGAAACATAGAAAAGAGACTGTAAGAAATGAAAAGAATCCAGAAAAAACAAAATAATCTTTAAAAAGAACAAAGCTGAAAGACACTGCCTATTTTAAGACTGATTATAAAACTACAGTAATCAAGATAGTGGGGTATTATCACAGGATGAGTGTGTAGATCAATAAAACAAGGTAAAGTGTAGAAATAGAATCATTCGTAGATGTTTAATTTACCTGGAAAGTCTTTTTAATGAATGGTGAGAAAACTAATTATTCATTTGAAAAAAGTGAACCTCAATTCCTGTCTCACATCATATAGGTATTAACTTGAGATAAATCAAAAATTCTAAATTAAAAAGACAGATCCATAAACCTTCTATAAAAAGGGAAATATCTTTGCAATCTTGAGAAACACAGCTAGTTTATAGGACACAAAAAATCACTAATCATAAAAGAAAAAAGTGATAAATTAAGCTCTAACGAAGTTTTAAAAATACTTCTACTTTTAAAAGAAACCATTAAGAAAATCAAAATTGAAATACATAACAAAGTACTGAATTGACTTTGGTCCTACAATACTTAAGAAAAAAACAATTCAAAATCTCAGGTGAATAATCAGTAAATAACCAATAAATCATAAATGCTGATGACGACCAACATCGGAAAATACAAGTTTAAAGCCACCATGAAATATAGTTTCAAACTCATGGGTAAAATTAAAAAGCTAAGGTTCCCTGGTGGTGTAGTGGCTGGGCTTCAGCGCTCTCAATGCCGCGGCCTGGGTTCAATTCCCAGCCAGGGAACCACCCTTGCCCCCAAAAATTAAAAAGCTAATAAAGTTAGTAAGAATGTAAAGAACCTGGAACTCTCCTACATTGCCAGTGAGAATATCAATACAATTTAAAAGTAGTTTCTAGCAATTTCTTTCTAAGTTCAAATATACATCTACCACATGACACAGCAATTCTACTACTATTTAGCCAAAAGAAATGAAAACCTATGTCCACAAAAACATTTCCACAAGTCTATAACAACTTTATTCATAAGAGTAAAAAAACCCCACATATTCTACCAAATGTAGAATGGACAGATTTGTGTGCATTCATAAAATGGAAAAGTACTCAGCAATAAAATTGAACCAACTACCAGAACACACAAGTGTATAAATCTCAGAAACACCATATTGAACTAAAGAAACAACATGCAAAAGAGGAAGGATTGACTAGGCAGAGGAAAGAGGGAATCTTATAGGAGTGGTGATAGTGTCCTCAATTGGGATGGTTTTGTTACATGGATGCTCATATGTATCAAACCATACTGAACTGCACATTTATAATTTATATACAATAAAATGAACAGATTTTTAACTGAAAAATATATCAATGGCAGCTTTAAAACTGCCATCATTTTACATGCACGTGTTGTAGACATAGAGATAGGCCACCCAGATTCCCCTTCGAAAGGACTGGCTACCCAGCTGTGGAGAGGACAGGCAGCAGACAGGCCCCCAACTCTCTGCAGATGAGGCGATGCCTAAGGGAGCAGACCTCCTTCTTGGAGCAGCGTCATCCCATGACTGAGTGAGTTGGGTGTAAAGGCCCAACCCTTTGGTCCTGACCTAGGCCACTCTGACAAACAGGACTTGAGTCCATATTCCAACGCTCCCACCTCACCCCCCCAACCCCCAGTCACCTTGTCCACTCTGGCATTGCATTGGCCACAGCTCAGCTGAACTGTGGTGTAGGCTTTATTTCTCCTTCTACCCAATAGGGCTTCTGCTTCCTTCCTTTCACAGGTGTTCACCCTTGATACAAACTTCACACCCTACACTCCATTATCTACTTGCAGAGAATGCAGCTTGTGACACTGTGGCATTACAGCTCTACGGAATTTCTCCAGGAACTTTCTTTGCGACATGCCTCAAAATCCTAGCCGTGGGGACATTCCACCTCCTCACCTTGCCAGCCTGGGAACGGTCCTTCAGCTGGTCTTCCTCAAAACTGATGCATACCTTTTGGTCTCTTCTGACAGCATTCTAGAATCTTTTCTGTCTGCTTTGTTCTCATTCAGTCAAACTAGCAGGAAATAGATGTTACACTCAAACTGGGTAATTGGGGAAAAGAAAAAATAAAACCTATTTGTAAAAGTTGGGCTGGCTATAGGGAAATCAATGAAGGATAATTCCCTACACTGAATCTAAAATCAAATCATGAGAAACCCCCACTGGGCCTGAAAGTGTGCAAAAGAGGTAATTGGAGCCAGAGACAAATAGATTTGTATGAAAAGGGCTGCTGAGAGAATTACACTGAGAATTACCTGTTTCCTTAATAACAATTTATAATCATTATCTAATGTCAGTAAAATAATTTCTAAATCTAATTCTTCATTAACACCTCTAAATAATTATTTGGCCAACAGTTTGCTTGCCAATTATTTTATTCACTAATTTATTCAGTATTTATTGAATACTTACTGTGGCCAGGCATACAGACAGCCAAAGATTTATAGATATATTCAACTACATTGAGACTGCATTTAAACTTTCCACAAGGTACTCTGCAAGTACTGCGTACTTTTACCACTTGACACACGTGCCTGTACGACCTAGATACATCATAGAATGGAGGCACATTTAACTGCTAAACGTGTAACACAATTAACTCCTTTGTAGAATTGTTACATTAAGTTCTTATTGTTGACACGTGACACTGTATTTTTGTGAATGATTTGGGTGAGTCCTCACGTACATTCGAATTTAGGGTGACAAAAAGTACTATGTGGGAAAGAGGCTAACAATGGGCAACAGAATTATTCGAACATGTCCTTTGGAAGTACGAGTCATGTCCATTATTAACAATAATGAAAAAGGTGAAAATTCCCCTGCAATGGATTGGGTCCTCTAGGAAGCAGAGGTCCAAGAGAGGGTAGAAGTGACTTACTGGAAGCAGTGTTTACGAAAATGAAGGGGAAAGGGTGCTAGAGGGAGCCAGGCAAGTCTTCCGACTGTGATGCTGTTATGAAACTTGTGGGAAGGGAAGGGGACAAGGGGAGGGGAGGGAGGTGAAGAGAAGAGAAGAGAGGGAGCATTGACTAGCAAAAACCTCAGACTGAGGGGCAGCTCTGGGCAAGTGTCACTATGCTCACCAGGAGCTCTAGAAAAAGACCGCTGGGCAGAGAGGGTCAAGCTCTGTGACCCCCACAGGGCTCCGTCATTGCCTGGGGCTGCCTGGGAAGAGGGAGTGGCTGCCGTTCAAATTCTGTGATAGAGAACAGGGGTGTCCAACCTTTTGGCTCACCTGGGCCACACTGGAAGAAGAATTGTCTTGAGCCACACATAAAATACACTAACTCTAACAATAGCTGATGAGCTAAAATAAAATAAAATAAAAGGTCTGTGCATAATGTTTTAAGAAAGTTTACTAATTTGTGTTAGGCCAAATTCAAAGCCGTCCTGGGCCGCATGCAACCCGTGGGCCCTGGGTTGGACAAGCTTGATCTAGAAGGTACTGTAATTAGAAACTGCCAGCTAACTGCACTCCTCACAACTGATCAAATACAGGACACTGACTTAAATCCAAATGTCATGTCAACAACAAATAATTTCTTAGCATAAGTATTTTCCAAGTACTGCATGAGATATACTTATACTAAAACACAATGTGTCGTGTATCTGAAATGCACAGCGAAGTGGTATCCAGTACTTTAGCTGGCAACCCTCCCCTGGCCGCCTCTTCAGTGAACAGGTTTTGGGTCTGATAAATGGATTAGGTCTAAGTGCTGAGCAAGACCCTGTGATTTGCGGGGTAGGGTAACTGACCTCAGTCTCCTGCCCATGTATTCTTGCCACCCTCCTGCTTTTACTATGTAGGGGAAAGCCTATTTAGCAATGGAGGACACCCTGTTCTTTAACCATCTCCACAATTCTCTCACGATGGAGTCACTTTAATGATTGCTTTTCTGACCTATCTGACCCTCACAGTACCTGTGGCCACCTGGTTTCTGGAAGTTAAGTACCACCAACCTCTATTGTTTGTGGCCCCATCATCCACATTGTAATTCACAAGCCCATCTCTATGTTCCTGTTTCCTACTCCACCTTGGCTGTCAGAGAAGTCACCACACTTGTAAGTGATGCTGGTTTCTCCTTCGCTGGTGCGTGCCTCATGGTAAACACGTTCCTTGGGACCCCCAGTGAAATGACATAATTCCATCTGGCGTCCTCTGGCCTCACATCACCTGTCCATTTCAGCATGCCTCCTTCCCTACATCTTTTAATATTTACCTACAGACTTTCAGTAACAAACAATATGACATATTCTATTACAAAATTGTGTGAGCAGATGCATATATTTGCATTCCAAAGCTACTTACGAGTGGTTCGCACTGAGTGATGAGATTATAGGAGACTTTTTTTTATTTATGCTTTTACATATTTTGTAAGACCTTTATTCAGAATAAGAAAAATAATTTAAAAAAATAAAAGTGATGACAAATTAAGCACATTGGAAATGATAGACAATATCCTTGAGCAACATAAAGCATTTCTGCCTATTGTTAGTTTTATGACCATACAGAGCTCAGGGTACTATACAGACTGCAGCGTTTTGCTAGGCATAATCACAATAGATGTCAAAAAATAAAAAAGGAGACCATTTGTGGTTTTGTTGTGTAGAAGCTAAAAAACATAAAATAAAAAGCCCACAAAATTAAAGTAGCATTTCTTAAATTAGAGCCAGACTATAATTCTCAGAAAATTCAATTAGTTTTCAGTTTTATCTGAAATTCTATCATGCCTTCTCCCACTTTAATAAAATTAAATTGATTTGGCTTTTCCTGTAGAAAGTAGGGAGAGCTTTTTCAACTTAATGCAAAATGAACAAATTCCCTATTACTAATTGATCTTTTGAACTGCATCTCTAATTTTCTGATTTGGAAATGTACCAGTAGGCAGAAGTATCGACTAGGTTTTTCTTAAAACATTCCATTGGATAGGTTTAGGAAAATGGAGGCATCAGGAGAGATGCCCACCTCCCACCCCAAATATCAGAAGCAGCTCTTTTTTCCAGCCAGTCACCTTTATTTTACAATGTGTTCAAGCTACCAGAAAATTACACTAAGAGAACCAGAAAAAGAATGAGGGGACCTGGGCCAGAATCTTAAGTTCTCGGTGTTTCTCCTGGATCATTCCTCCTAGCAGTTTTTAACCAAGATCTCAAGCAGTCAAACCATATCACATCAGCCTTCACCACATACGGCCTTTGCTTATCACAGCTGACACCAACAGGCAAATCATCATGGTGATGCTACACAATACTATTTATTTCTGCCTCATCCTGGTTTTTAGAAGCCTGAATCAGTTAACTCAACAAGTCATTTCTCCCCACAGTAAGTGTTTCCAGAACCTGCCCTTTTTGTTCTATCAGTATCATTACTGTTACTACCGTGTAGCATTTTGGAGTTAGGCAGTCTTGGGTTCAAGTTCTAGTTCTGTGTGACTTTTTACAAGTTACTTAACTTCTTTGAACCTGGATTTCATCATCTGTAAAATGACAATATCTACAACATGGCATATTTGTAAAGATAACATATAGTAAATACTTAGTGTGGTAAGTATTATAAAGTAGCTGCTCAATAAAATGGTGGTTAATTTGTGTTTCATACCTTAATGTCTAATCTAACCTTGGTTATATGACTTTCTCCTAATGAGAATCTCTGCCCTCTGTCACTTCCTCCTTTACTCCATACTCACTGTTTTTGCCAAAGCTCCTATGTTTAAAAACAAAAACTAATCACATAATTTCCCTATTGAAATATTATATTGCAATACTTACATGATCAACTGGTACATCCTTCTGTTACCATAAAATGCTATGTGGCTTGACTTTCATTCTTTCCACTTTTCTCATTCATTGAGCCAAAGGCAACATTTGAATAGCCTCTACTGCCAGGTATAGTGGATGTGGTAGTAAACAAGACTCACATCACCTATATTCATGAAGCATAAGTAACAAGCTGCAGTCACTATCAAGTATTACTGTATTTTGCCATGTATAATGCATACTTTTTTGCCCAAATTTGTGAGGGAAAAATAAGGATGTGCATTATACACAGTTAGTACTAATTCCATATCTATATAAATGTTTTTATTTTTTTTTTTACCCCAATAAGTCTAACAATAAAAATGAATTAAAAAAAAATATAAATGTTTTTAATTCTTTTATTTATGCTTGTGAGTTTAAAGTGTAACTCTAGAAATTGACAACTGTTTTGTAATTATTTGTTACATAAAACTTCTTGTACCATAATATGTTAAAAAGTAAATGCTAAAATTTCTTTTTAATACAAAAAACAAGTACCAGAATATAAACAAATAAGAATTCAAATTAAAAAAATTAAAAGAAAGATATTTTTCCCTGAAAGTTTGGGACAAAAACGTAGATGTGGATTATGCACGGGAGCACATTATACCTGGCAAAATATGGTAACTCTTTCCTGGACAGAATGTGTATTCACTCCGTTTCTTTACCCAATTTATGGAGGCATAAATATTCATGCCTTCCAGAATCAAGTAGGGGCTACAATAGAGACGAAAATGAAGACAGGGATCAAATCTTATTGAAGGAGCTTTCAGAGGACAGGAGAACCATATTCAAATGGTAAATTGAGCCTCTGGTTTTAGCTTTAACACTAGCTGGGGAGAAAAGGTACTAGCGAAGCCATTTGGGGCTCAGCTGGAGAAGGGGTCAAACCCTTTAGAGGTGATTATCAAATCGACTTCCAAAACGAACTGTCGTTAGTGCGGGGACTGAAAAGTGGATGGAATTTCCACAATTAGAAGGGCAGAAGCACATTCCACAGCAGGAAGAGTATCAATCCAGGCCAATCTCCTTGCCCAGTAAATTTAAAGTTACTGTCAGAGAAACGAATTACTCAAATGGTAATCTTTAGGATTACTCAGCTACAGAAATTTTGCTTGTCTTAAAATAACTATTCTCAAATTATGGTGTAAGTCAACATGACCTGAAGAGCTAGTAATGTATACTATATCCAGGGTACATTGAACTAAACTAAGGTTTGAGCTAGTCTTTACCGATTTTCCCAGGTAATCCTGATACACACAAAATATTAAAGAATGACTGCCTTAAAAGAGCTTATCAATTGTTTTCAAAGTGTAACCTATGACCAGCTGCATCATCACCTGCGAGCCGGTTAGAAATGCAGGAAATCAGAACCCAGCCCAGATCTGCTGAATGAAAATCTGTGTATTAATAAAATCCCCATGTGACTCATATGGACATTTCACTTTAAGCAAGCCCTAGCTTCACATTGGAGTCACATCAGGAACTTTAAACATTAGTGATACCTGGATCTCAACCTCAGCTTCTTATTTAATGTGTACAGGTGTGGCGTGGATGCAGGGATTTTAAAAGCATCCCAGGGGATTCTAATGGGCAGGGAAGTTTGTGAATCTCTGTTCTAAGCTTTTTCCAGATCTCCGTGATTCTTTATAAATACACCAAAGTACTATGGGCTCCTTGATAATTTTTCATTACAGCCCTAAATTTTTAAATCTAACTGAAGAAATTTGAGTTAAGTTACAGAGTCTTTTTATTATTCATTTTTTTATTGTTAAACTTATTGGGGTGACATTTGTTAGCAAGAATTACGTGGGTTCCAAAATTACAGAATCTTAAGTAATCTTTTCAGTAATTTACTTCATTTCACATACATGTGTGCATGCTTAGTTTATAATGTATAGTAAGGGAGGAAACAATAGAATTTAACCATATATCATGTATGCAAGCTTTTTAAGTTAAGAAGTGTCCAGATCCCAAATTTAGCAGCTGGTATGCAAAAGTTTCTGTTGCCTAATTGGTTAGCGAAAGCATCTGATTTTAGAAGGATTCCTTTAATCAATAAGTTCCTGACATTTAAAAGGCAGTATTTGAACTTTAGAAATCAATACTTGCATATTGACCATGTCTGAATTATCATAAATTCAGAACTAGCATACATAATTTAGTTTGATTTTGTACTCTAATGATGTACTCTAAGGATACTATATATTTTAAGTCTTAGTGACTTTTTTTACAGCTTTTAAATAGACATTAAAAGAAAAAGGCATTAAAATCTTGGTGTAGGAAAATCATATGGGTGCAATTGAGTGAATCTATGAATTTAATATGCTATTTCCATCTTCTATAAATCATTTGATCTATTACCAATAATATTTAAGAGTATATTGCCATCTGCTGGTGGATATTTTAAGATTTTTATATAATGATGTGATGCTTACTTTGTTTTAAATTAAACTTAACTTTTTGTTTGTTTTCCCCATGACTACTTTGTATAACAACAACCAATTTGTATTTCTTTTTTTTAAATTCATTTTTATTGTTAGACTTATTGGGGTGACATCTGTTAGCAAGGATTACATAGGTTTCAGGCATACAATTCCACAGTGCATTGTCAACTTGTTGTATAATAAGTTCACCACCTAATGTGACTTCTCTTTCCATCACCTTATATTTAGCTTCCCCCCTCCTCTCCCAACCCCTCCCCTTTCTCCCCTCCCTAACCCACTCATCCCCAAATAAACATTAAACTATTGATTGTGTCCATGGGTTATTTGTTTGTTCATTTCTTTTTACAATTTGTATTTCTTAACCTCTTTCCCTTTTTCACCCACCTCCTAAATCCCCCTTTCATCTGGCAACCATCAAAATGTTCTCTGTATCTGAGTTTGTTTCCTTTTTGTTTATCTTGTCAGATTCCACGTATGAGTCTGTCTTTCTCTGTCTGTTATACTCAACTCTACACAATACTCTCCAGGTTCAACCATGTTGCTGCAGACGGCAAGTCCATTCCCTTCCATGGCCGAGCAATGTCACATTGTATGTATGTACCACCTCCTCTTTATCCGTTTTTTCCATGACAGACACTCAGGCGGCCCCCACATCTTGGCCACTGTAAACAATGCTGCAATGAACATATGGATGTGCACGTTCCCTCAAAGTAACCTTCTGGTTTCTTCGGATAAATACCCAGAAGTGGGATTACTGAGTCCTTTTGTGTGTGTGTCTTGTTATAGCCTTTGTTTTAAAATCTATTTTGTCTGGTATAAGTATTGCTACCTCAGTTTTGGGGGGTTTTGGGGGGGTTGTTTCCATTTTCATGAAGTATCTTTTCCCATCCATTTACTTTCAGTCGGTATTTGTATTTCAATCTGAAGTGAATCGCCTGTAGGCAGCATAGGTAAGGATTTTGTTTTCTTATCCATTCAGCCACCCTGTGTTTTTGATTGGAGCATTTAATACATTTACATTGAAAGTGGTGTTGATAGATATGTAGTTATTGCCATTTTATGAAGTCCCTCTAACATTTCTTGTAATACTGGTTCAGTAGTGATAAACTCCTTTAGCTTTTTCTTGTCTGGGAAGCTCTTTATCTCTCCTTCAATTTTAAATGACAGTCTTGCTGGATAGAATAAAGTTAGTTGTAGTCCTTGCTTTCCATTACTTTGAATATTTCCAGCCAATCCCTTCTGGCCTGCAAAGCTTCTGTGAAATATCAGTTGACAATCTTATGAGCATTCTTCCCTTATAAGTTACCAGTTGCCTTTCTTTTGCTGCTTTTAGGATTCTCTCTTTGTCTTTAAACTTTGTTGTTTTAATTATGATGCATCTTGGTGTGGGCCTGTATGGGTTCATCTTGTTTGGGACTGTGCTTCCTGGGCTTGTGTGTCTATTTCCTTCACCAGGTTAGGGAAGGTTTCGGTCATTATTTCTGCACATCAGTTCTCAATCTCTTGCTTTCTCTCTTCTCCTTGTGGTACCCTTATGCTGCAAATATTGTTATGCTTGATGTTGTCCAAGGGGTCTCTTAAAATATTTTCTCTCTCTTTTTTTATTCTCTTTTCTTTTTGCTGTTCCAGTTGGGTGTTTTCTGCTCCCTTGCCTTCCAAATTGCTGATTTAATCCTCTGCTTGATCTCGTCTGCTGGTAATTCCTTCCAGTGTATTCTTTGAATTCAGTTATTGTATTCTTCACTTCTGACAGGTTTTTTAATGGTTTCTATGTGTTTTCTTATGTTTTTTATCTCTTTGTTGAAATTCTCAGTAAGTTCCTTGAGCATCCTTATAACCAATGTTTTGAACTCATACCTGGTAGGTTGCTCGCCTCAATTTTATTTAGCTCTTCTTTTGGAGTTTTTCACCTGTTCTTTTATTTTGGATGTATTTCTTTATTTCCTCAGTTCGGCTGCCTCTCTGTGTTTGTTTCTCTGTATTAGGTAGATCTGCTGTGTCTCACACTCTTGATCAGGCAGCCTTATGTAGTAACTGACCTATGGGGCCCAGTGACAGTGTCCCTGGTCACCTGCGCTGGGCACTCCAGGAGTGTCCTCTGTGTGGGCTGTGTGTTCCCTCCAGTTATCTTTGAGACTTGATTGCTATTGGCATGTCAGTGGATGGGATTGACCCTCAAGCTAACTGACCGTGTCCACAGCTTATGGGCTGCTATATGGGGCTTACCCCATCAAAAAAGAATTGCCTCCATAGGCTGCAGAGCCTATTGAGACCACCCTTTGAGTGTGCCACTTGTGGGGCTAATTGGGTAGTGCTCTGCTGTGGTCTGAAGCCAACCTGTAGGTATGGTGGTTCTGGGGCCTCTTGGGAGGGGCTCCAGTGCAGGCCCAGGTGAAGCCACTGTCTATGACTGACCTGGGGCTACCTGGTAGTGATCCATGGGTAGTCACTGCCTGTGCTGGATCTGGAGATGCCTAAGGGAGGCTATGCTGTGAATCAAGTACAGCTGCCACCAGCACAGGTCTGGGGTGGCTCTGCCAAAAGCCAGGGCACTCCGAGCCTTGCTTCCAGCTCCCAGCTTCTGGCTCCCATAAGTTTCAGCCACTTGTGCCGTAAGGAGTTAGATGAGGCAGGGTCTCAGTGAGTCAGCAGTGTGGAATGAGCAGAGCTCACTAGACCAATCAGATTCAGATTTGGCCATGGCGTGGGGCAGGGCTCGACACAGCAAAGATGGCACCTGCCTGCCAGCTGCACCAGAGGAGGACCCCACATAAGGAAAATGTTGACTGTCCTCCAGCCGTCACCCCAAAGCCACATACCTTAGTCTGCCCCTTGTATGCCTCCAACACCCCCTGAGTCACTGCCCCCCCTCTGAAGCTCAGGGTGAGTGCCTGCAAGCGAGTCTGTGCACAGTCCCTTTAAGTGGACACCTGGGTTTCCTGCAGCCTTCCACGCCACCTGGTCAGTCAAAATTCCCACTGTTTTTCACAGCCAGATGTTGTGGGGGCTTCTCTTAACACCAGTACTGCTTTGCTAGGGAGCCTGGTGTGGGGCTAGGGTCTCTCACTCCTGCAGGGGAACCTCTGTGTCTAAGATATCCCTCCAGATTCTCAACCACCACACAGAGGTTGGGGTCAGCCCGTTTTGTGTCTCCGCCCCTGCTACCAATCTCAACGTGGCTGCTTCTTTAATCCCTAGTTAAACTGCTGTTCAGCTAGATTTCAGATGGTTCTCTGGGTTGATTGTTCTATATTTTAGTTGTAATTCTGGTATGTTCATGGGATGAGGCAAGCACAGCTTTTATGTATGCCATCTTGGCTCTTCTCTCACAAATATTAATAGAAGTAGGATTAGCTAATATTCTTTGGTATTGATGTAAGTTAGATAATGACAACTCCTAAATGAACTTTGAGCTAAGAATTCTTTTATTTCATAAAATTATGAATTAGAATTTGTTTGTATGTTCATAGTAACCATTGTTATCCCATAAAGGGAATGTGCATGTGTGATTGGGCTGCAGTGGCCAAGCCTTTGTGACAGTCTTATTCTGTCACTGGATGTAAGTTTCCCTGACAAGGAAATGACCTTGGGTGAGAAATGACCTAAGGAGTGATTTGTGTGACCGCTGAGGCAGACCCTGTAGGAAATTATAGCTAGAAGTTGTCTGTGCTCTGCACTTCACACACTGCAGGGCGGGGTGACAGGGGCACATCTTTACATCTACCACATGGTGGCAGTAGAGGAAAAACTGGGCTGAGATTATAAAAGGAAAACTCATCTGTCAAAACAATTGCAGGATATTTCTACCTTAAGTTGGCAAAATTTGAAAAACACATATGGGATTGGACTAGAAAATGTGAAGGTGCTAGACCAAGTAAGTGCTAATTTTTATCTCAGGTTTTATGTAGTGATATGGGTGCAATTATCAGATCATGGATTTCAACTATAAAAGCTGAAGCAGCTAGGCGTTGCTTACTTGTTTCTCATCTAATTGATAGAAATTTGAACTCAAAGGTGTCCCAGCTATGTTCTAGCTTCTATTTTGTAAACATGAATTTCGGTCCATTAAGGAATTCACAAAATAGAAATCCCAAGTAGATTTATAACGTAAGAATTAGACGATAACTACCTACCCTGAATTATATTCTATTAAAAGATGCAGAAGGCATACTCTCTCCATCAGGACATAGGGGAGGAACATGCCAACATTTTTAGAGCACTAGAGTAATGATTCCCTGTAGATCAGATATGCTGAAAATTAAATGGCCTCCAGAAATACTGCCATTTGCTACAACATGGGTGGATCTTGAGATTATCATGCTAAGCAAAGTAAGTCAGATAGGAAAAAGTTGAGAACCATATGATTTCACTCAGATGTGAGATATAAAACTGAAAGCAACCAATGGACAAGATAAACAAACAAACAAAAACTCGTAGACACAGACAGCAGTTTAGTGGTCACCAGAGGGTAAGGGGGGAGGGTGGTAGAAGAGGGTAAAGGAGGTCAAACGTGGTGCAGAAGGAGAAGTGGCTGAATGGTGAGCACGATGCAGTATATAGACGATGTATTATAGAATCGTACACTTGAAACCTATATATTTTTACTTGCCAGTGCCACTCCAATAAATTGAATAATTTTTAAAAGAAGTTAATTTCCTTATAATAAAGTGGTTAATTTATCAAAAGGATATAAATCTAAATCTTTGTATACCTAATAATTTAGTTAATAAACTCTCTCAGCAAAATAAGATAGATGGAAACTTTTCAACCTTATAAAGAGCATCTGTAAAAACCTATAGCGAACACCATACTTAATGGTGAAAGATTAAATGCTTCCCCTAAGATTGAATGTTGCTCTGATCAGGAACAAGGTAAGGGTGTCTGCCCTCACCATTTCTATTCAACATCATAGTGGAATTTCCTGCCAATACAAGGAGGCAAAAAGAAGAAATAAATGACTCTAAATTGGGAAGGAATAAAACTGTCTTTATTCATAGAAAATGAGATGATCTATGTAGGAAGTTTAATCTATTTTAAAAGCTACTAGAACTAATAAGTGAGTTTATCAAAATTACAGGGTATAAAGTCAACATACAAAAAAATCAATTCACAGTCTTATGAATATAGTAAAAATCACTGGTCAGTATACTTTTAAAGGATGACTTTTATGGTTTGTAAGTTATATCTCAATTCTTAGAAAAACAATCACCCGTCCCCTCAAAAGTTTCAGTAGTGAAAAAAGGCAAAACTATTGTTAAGCTTGTACATGATTAAGAGTATGCTTGTGCTAGAAATTTGGTAAATGAAAATGTTTAAAACCACACCTATATAAAACAATAGTCATTGGAAGTTGTTTATTACTTTCAAAAATGTTCTTTTTCTGTTCTATAAATAGCCAAAGTTTCAGGTAAAAGAATAACATGCAATATATAATTTAGAAGATACGACCAAGTGTCAGAGGGTAGGTGATATATGATATTAATAGTCACCTTACAGCTCGACCAGGAGAACTGTATGCTTATCTCTGGGAATGCCTGGGATTCTAGCTCTGGATCCTAGCCAAGATAAGGGCAGTGAGCTAGTGATTTATGATGTGCTATTTAAAGTTCAAACTCCTGTTGTCAGCCAAGACCAGTTTGTTTATTGATGGCTTATACCCAGTGTAACCAGTTGGACAGCCTGGCTTGGCTACGTGACCAAGCAAAACATAAAAGACCGTGATGGAAACTTTTAAGTACCTCTCACAAGACAAAGATCTATCATCACACAATTCTTGGCAATTCAGTCTGGAGACAGAGTACTTCCTTGTGCATATAAAAATGACACTGGGGAGCTACATTGGGAAGTTTCTTGGGCTCCAAATGCTTGCTTACACTCTCCTTCTCCTGCTGTGCTATATCCTTTGCCTTCATTGATCGTGCTCTGTGAGGCCTCATAAGTCTTTTAATTATCCAATCAATATATTTTTTGTACTAGTAATGCATTCCACACTGCAAACCTTTTCTTATATAAGGTAAAAGAGGAGCAGGCTCAGAAATTGTATTCCAATGAGGCTCTCAAAACCCCGTGAAAGATACAAGCAGAGGGCGTTCCCATCCCTTGGTCAGTGCCAACATATTCAGCAGTTGTACATGAAAATAGATACCAAAGAGAATATTGGCCTTCCCATACCTGGCAACTCCAACCTGGTTGCCCAATTCAAACACCAAAGTTGATGCAGTCCACATAAAAAGGTGCAAGAGTCATAGGTGTGAAAAAGAAGCTTACGCTGCTCAAAAAACTTTCTCAGCCCAGCAATTGAGGGTCAGGCAACCAACCCCTGAATCTAAGAATCCACTTTTAAGTCCCGATTCACCTCACATCATCTAGCATCCAGACCATGGTCTAAGTCAGAGGCTAGCATGACCTTCTACGACATTTCAACAAATTCCTCACAAACCTTCTCTGATCATGTCTGGGTAGAGAAAGGTTTGGGATTGGAATTTACCAGAACAATCCTGGATCTTGAAATTCCAGTTTAGGAGGACAAGATCCCCCCCAAATCCCTCTTGCACAATGCACAATTAGGTCCTCACGAGCCACTGGAGCCTTCCTCGTACATAATCCCGTCTCTGTGGGACAGATATTGAAATTCTCCAAATCCCACCGCTGATACGTAACAGGGACCCATGGGTCCATGCCCTGAGAGTTGTAGAGTAGGTCTTCAATGTCTTTGTCCTTTTTACCTGAGCTCACACTATTAAGAAAGTACCCAAGGAAAAGCACAACTCCCTGAATCTAATCGCCAGGCCCAGCCTTTCTGCTTGCTGTTTGACCACTCTCATTCCTTCTATAATAAATATCGTGACCACCTGACCGCCATCCTTTCCATCAAAAGTGTAACCAGTAGACAGCCGGGCTCGCCAGCACCCTAGAGGATTTCAGCAATATGCTGATTCTTAGGGTGCTGACTGGTATCTGCCACTCACTCTTATGGCCTCCTCCTAGACCTCACCACCTGCAGCTGTATGACTCTAAGATCCTCATGTTTGACTAACACCCTGGCCCCAGTGGTCACTTGCTTAGGTGACAAGCAAGAAGGTACTGCCATGGCCTGCTAGAGTCCAGATGCAGAGATTCCTTCCCAAGGGAATACCCAGAGCCAATGCAAACCCCCCCCCCTGAACCAAGGATCACTTTTCCTGTTTCAGGTATCTTTGGATATGTCTCTGAAAGCTGACAGCGCCAGGGAGAAAATAGATTCTCTAAGTTTTGTGTTTGTTAATTTTGGGGTGGGCAGGGACTCCAACTGACTTTTCCTTCGGGACCACCTATTTCCTGGGGAAGGGAGTGAAAGTTGAAGAACAATTCTCCAAAGACTTTCCCCCAGGAAAAGGCTCTGGTCCTCAGGAGTATAACTCAGCCTACACTCAGCCTCATTGTAGGCAGATGAAAAAACAGTGAAGGAGCTCACACACACACACGTACGCGCACACACACATGCACGCGTGCACACACGCACACACACGTGCACATACACATGCATGCGCGCGCACACGTATGCACACACACATGCGCATACACACACACACAACGTGTGCATATACACGCGCGCACGCACACACACGCACACACACACGTGCACATACACATACGTGCGCGCACACACGTGCGCATACACACACATGCGCACACACGCGCGCGCGCACACACACACTAAATACAGCTTTATTTATTCTTCCTCACTCCTTTGTTTAGGGCAGACATAATCCTTTCTCTACCCAAACTTCTTTTAAGCTGGGCTGGCTCTGTCCAGCCAGTGCATCTCCACCTAAGCACCTAAGAGTAACAAAACAGCCTAAACCATGAGGTGTCCCTCTGGCTACGTTTGCAGGTGTCTGTCTGCCCCCAGGGCCCAGAACACTCGTGAACACCCACAGGACACAGACACCTAGAGGGGACTGATGGGACTGGGAACTCTGAACTGAGACAAGACAATGGTTTGCATACACAACAACTGCACTGTTAAAGAAAGTGTATCTGCTTATATGCATAGTCATTTAGAATTAAAAGTTTAATTCGAACACTGTTGTCCAGCAGAAGATTAAATTAAGTGCTTCATTTCCCAATTATCAGCTGCTCTGATAGTCTCAATTTATGACACTAAGTCCATTTACTTCTTGCATATCTGGCAGGCTTCAGGAGTCTTATTTTGAGATACTTACGGAGTTTTAATCAAAACTTACCTCCGAGTGTGAAATTACAGTATTATTAAAAATGTAAATTAAGTTTGTTTCTAAGAAATTTGTATAACTTACAAGAAACCAAAAGTTCTCCTCATATTGTTTGTTTAGGCTTCAGAAGGCTAGAAATGCTTCGGGCATTAGTGGAAAAGGAAATACCTCGTGTCTTATTCCCAGATGTTTGATGCATTAAATTCTTATTTTGTGTGTGTGTGTGTGTGTGATTTAGTAACTATTTATTTCTCACAGATGCTCATAACCTTCTCTTTTTTTTCCTTTCATATTTTCATGGTGTAATAGGATCAAATTTTACATATTACAGCTTCAGCAACCAGAACTTAATGATTTTTTTCTGTTTCACCTTAGTTAAGATGTATATTCTTTTTATTTTTTTTAATTCATTTTTATTGTTAGACTTTTTGGGGTGACATCTGTTAGCAAGGATTACATAGGTTTCAGGCACACAATTCTACAGTGCACCGTCAACTTGTTGTGTAATAAGTTCACCACCTAATGTGACTTCGCTTTCCATCACCTTATATTTAGCTTCCCCACCTCCTCTCCCACCCGCTCCCCTCTCTCCCCTCCCTAACCCACTCATCCCCAAATAAACATTAAACTATTGATTGTGTCCATGGGTTGTTTGTTTGTTTGTTCATTTCTTTTTTCTTTGTTGCTTTCAGTTTTATATTCCGCATATGAGTGAAGTCATACAGTTCTTTGTTTTTTCTGTCTGGCTTATTTCACTAAGCATGATGATCTCCAGGTCCATCCATTTTGTCGCAAATGGCAATATTTCATCTTTTCTTATAGCTGAGTAATATTCCATTGTGTATATGTACCACAGCTTCTTTATCCAGTCATCTGTCACAGGGCACTTTGGTTGTTTCCATGTTTCGGCCACAGTGAACAGTGCTGCGATGAACATTGGGGTACATAAGTCTTTGCGGACAAAGGTTTTCAAGTCTTTTGGGTGGATCCACAGAAGGGGGTTTGCTGGGTCACATGGTAGCTCCATTCCCAATTTTCTGAGGAACCTCCACACTGCCTTCCACAGTGGCTGTACCAGTTTGCACTCCCACCAGCAGTGTGCCAGAGTTCCTTTTTCTCCACATCCTCTCCAGCACTTGTTATTCCTTGTCTTGTTGATAATAACCATTCTCACAGGTGTGAGGTGGGATCTCATTGTGGTTTTGATTTGCATTTCCCTGATAGCTAATGAGGATGAGCATTTTTTCATATGTCTGCTGGCCATTTGTACTTCTCCGTGGGAGAAGTGTCTGTTTAGTTCTTCTGCCCACTTTTTAATTGGGTTGTTTGTAGTTTTGTTGTTAAGTCTTATTAGTTCTAATGCGTTAAATTCTTAAGTACCACGTAACAAGTATTTGACTTCTTGAATTCTGCTTTTAAAGAAAACAAAAAGCATAAATATATTAAATGTATAATACTAGGAACCATGAAATAGCCTTTTATATGCTTCAGTATTTCCAATTTTTCTCATTCCTGTTTCTCAGAGCTTTCCCAGTTACGCTTTTTTATTTGAATGGAAAGCACAGGTCCTGTGATACTCTTACATCATTCCTTGGATAAAACAATCATGAGCCCAATGGCAATCTTGGTTTGGGCCGATTTCCATAGACAATAATGTTTTGTTTTTGTTTTCTCTTACCTACCTTGTAGCTCCTATTTCATCAACTTACGACTTTCCGAACTCTTTCTTTGTAACATCACTGAAAACCTAATTCACACTAGCATAAGGATGGATTTGTCCTTACTTATAAGAAACTCACTGCACAGTAGTACAACAGGGACCAGAAGCAGACTGGAGTAGGGTCAGACATACATCCAAGCCTCCGTACTGTACACCACACCAAGCTATTTCAGCATGGTGGGAAGAGTTCAGAAGATCTGTGTTCAAATTCAGATCACCTCCATATGAGGGCTGTCTGGAAAGTATCCAGCCATGTAATATGAAAAATAGAGGCATTTATGGCTGGACTTTTTCTGGACAGCCCTCGTATAAGTGGTAGGGCTGGATAACACCCCAAATTTCTAAGGACTAAATCAGATCCATGAGTACATACTAAATGTTAGCTATAATTGAATATTCACAATTATGTGTTTATTGACCACTTATATTCTGTCCATGTCATTTGCCTTTCTATAAGGATGTTCTCTTCTTATATTTTAGGATGCATTATATATAAGGAATAGAATTTGTCATTCATTAAAATACATTTTCTAGTTTTCCACTTGTGTCTAATTTTGCTTATGGTATTTCAGGTATATCAAAGCTTCAAACATTCAAATCATCAAATAAAATCTTTCTACCTTCAAAATAGTAAGATTCACTGATTTGATGGGGGTTTTTCATGTGTTTAATCAATCTGGAATTAATTTTTGTACAATAAGATGTTCCTTTTTATTTCCAAACTGTCAACCACTTTTCCTTATTATCCTTCATCTATCTGTTTCTTTCCCCACTGATATAAAACTCTAGTTTTCTCATACACTACATTATTATTATTTCTCATTATTATGCCACAGAGGAGAAAGTTAGACAAGTGTGTTTAGATTAGACCAGAAGAAAGCAAATGTCCATCTTATAAACTGTCCATACGGCAAGGCTGTAGGAGCAGAAAGCTCACAGCTAGAGAGACAACGAGGACCTCAAACCTACAACCACAAAGAAGTGAATTCTGCCAACAGCAAATGAGCCTGGAAGAGCCCCCTAAACCCAGAGAACTTAGCCTGGATGACATTAATTTTTCATGTAGAGTCGGTAAGCAATATTATATTCATTTCAGATGTACAGTAATGATTTGACATTTTTATACCTTGACTTAAGCCTCATAATCCCCTGAACAGTAAACCCACTCACACTTTGTGAGACACCTACCTGACCTACACAATGTGAGCTAATAAATGAGTATCTTTTAAAGCCACTAAGTTTGTGGTAATCTGTCCAATGGTAATAAAAAAGAACTCCTATTTATAATGTCCTTTCGTAATCAATACATCAAAACCCCATCAATGAACCCACAATTCTGTGCTCCTCCAACCTGAACTTCAGCTGTGCCTCTGTGAGAGGCACAGGAGGCCGTGGTGAGCACATTCATGCTCTTGCAACTTTATGTCATGTATATTCTGGGCATGATTTATTCCCTGCTTGAAGAGGATATCAAAGTGAAAGCAATTTCAATGGTGACTATGTCTGTAGATTATGTACATAACCATTTAGAATAAGTATGTAAATAAGTATAATGCTCTCTTCAGTCTTCCTAACAATCTACTATGGTTTAATGCTTCAAAGAAAAGGAAAAATTCTTTAAAAGGACAATAGACTCCAGGAAGACAACTTATAATTCACTTTAAACAAATTTTATTACATACTGTTAATATAGTTAGTAGTAAAAGCATATATTGAACCATGTTTTCTTCTACAAAATGCTACAAAATTAAAGATTTCAAAGTACATTCCTAACTCCCTTGATGTCATTTACAGTTACATTTTGGCTAAAACGTTTAAAACACTGAATAAAAAAAGAAGCTATGTAAAATCTTTTATACATTATCAAAAATACTGTGGAATGTGCATTAACATTTAAAATGAGATTACTTAAAATATGGATTGTAAGTTCTTCTAATTTTCATTGAAACAGATTTAATCTTGACAGGTGAGCTGTTTTTGGTCCATGTGCTCCATTGAATTCCAGTTGCAAGCAGTTTTCCAGGGAAGTGATGGATGCCATTCAGATTTGCTAGACCACATTGGCTGAACCACCAGCCCGTGTTGTTATTGAGGTGACTGCAGCTCTTCACAGACTGACCACTGTGCAAGCACGCTGGGCGACAGCCATCATTATCGACATCTGATGTGCTGAAAGGCATTGCATTTTGATTATCTTCATTTCTGAAGCCCCGGAATGCATCACCTGGGTAAAACAGATTTTGTTTTAATGACTAAATTTAAAGGCACTTTTTTGTAATTTTTCACTTCTACCAGCCTATTATTGCAAAAAATATTGCATCTAGAAATAAGATTTAAATTCTTTTCTACAAGGTATGGTATTACAAACTCTCCTCCTGATTGTAATATGCCAAAACTGATGATGAATTGCTCAACATGATGGGGGTTAAGTGGACAGTTGATACAAAAATACAATCCGAAATGGAAGATTGGCTGTGTAGACGTAAGCAGATAATTTAGGCCAAAGATGATGGTGTATATTTTCAAGAAGGAATAACATAATGCTTGCTAATTTAGGAAAAGAAAATAATTTTCACATAATAGGTTTTCATACCACTACCCTTCTATAGCACTTTAGAAAGGTATGAATGAATGTGAAACTTTTACCTTTAAAATACTTAGATTTATAATGTAAAAGTTGTTTGGTTTTATTTATAGGCCACCAAGTTTATATAAAATGCCTAATGCCCTCAAGAAAAAATTAGGTACACTGCTGAGATGTGCATCATCTTCATAGCTCTCCACATGAGACACGAATTAATTGGACAGAAGCTACTTCAATACAATTTTTTAAGGGTTTACATTGTACATTATATGTATGATATTATTTATACTCCCTAGAATTTTCAAAGATTAAGCATTTTGGCCAAAGCAACCCAGTTAACATAATGGCAGGGATAGGAGTCATGTTTAATTTTATAAAATTTACATGAATAAAAGATTCTAATTAGTCCCATTGTGCCTAGATTTCACCTATAGTAAACTTTGCTAATTCTTTTGAACTAAAAGTGAAGCTATGTAAAATCTGTGAGGACTTCAAAGCCCACGTTTGTTTCATTATGCTTCCAAATGTCTGGCATATTTTGAGATCCATATTTCAGGAGCCTGGAGAACTTCATTAGCAGTGGTAGCCTATCCTATACCCGGAGCCCCTAACTCGGTTCTTCATGGGAAACAAAATGCCTGGTCAGCCTACTGACACCTTGAATTTAGCCCAGTGAGACCAGGCTGACTATACTTACCATTTGAAATTGGACAGTACCATTGTTTTCTGTCCAGTTTAATATGGAACATTTGGTCAGCCTAATTTTTAACTCAAATCTAAAATTTTAGCATCAAAATATAATTTAATATCCAGTGTTTTAAAGTTCTAACAAGTTAAATTTATTTGGAAATGAGTAGATGTACTGAGGTATAGTAAAAAAATAATAATAATTAATAAATTAGTTGTATCAACCGGATTCTTGCCCTGGCTCCGATGTGATGAGCTTGGGAATCTCGAGCAAGTCACTTAATCGTTCAGGTTTCTTCATGTGTAAAGTCAGAAGAGTAAAGATCAGTTGTAACATTTTATGACTTCTAAATGCCAACCTCTCTGAACATGAAAATGTCAATAGTACTTTCCCAGCCTAACCCATAGGCTCTCAATCTAATAATCAACTGAGATTACATGTGGCAAATTGTTTTACAGAGTATAAAGCATTTCAAAATCATGATGTGGTGCAACAATCACAACACAGTTTCAAAACTCAAGACCTGACCAGTTTTCTCATTCGTAATCTCCCGTTATCAGTCATGTGTCATATGCCAAGGGAAATGTGTTCCTTTTATCTTTATCTAATATTGAGTCAGTTTTATGTAAATCTTCTGGATAATTTAAGGCACAAAAGACTTACCAGCATTTCCTGAATACCGTCCTAAGTGGATTTTAAAAAATCTTGTTTCATCCTCTAGCCAAAAGTTATCATATGATGCATAAGCAAATGTATCGTCTGCAGATTCCAACCCCACAGACAGCATAAAACTTGTATTTTTCTGATTTACTATAAAAAAAATCTTTTTCAGTCCTAGCCAAAATTCACCTGTTTAAAAAAAAAAAAAAGAAAGTTTATTTTAAATATATATTTAATGCAAATTAGAATAACTCTTTATTCTTGAGTGTTTGGTGTTGTTTAATGTTTCAATAACTCCAAAATGGCCCATATAAATCATTGGAGGGATTGGATGGCCCTTACTAAAATTACCAGTTTTTGCCTAACTTACCAAAAGAAGTCATCTTACTTCTATTGCACTAAACTGGAGATGACTAGATTGTTTCATTTTTATTTCCCCATTTAAATTCAAAACTTTAATTAAAGGTTAATTAAGTAAAAAGTCAAGTTTTACCTTAAAACATGTCAACAAAAAGCCAGTTGAAATATTATTGCAGGTAGCAAAAGCTACTGGTACAAATAAGAGGTTTAATGTCTAAATCAGCGTGGGTACAGGAAGTGAGAAAAAAGTAAAAGGAGTAAGATGGGTCCCTAGGGCCTCTGTCACGTTGCCTAGCCTATAACTCTCTATTTAAATGTCCCTGCCATTTTCTCCCTCTACCCCAACCCCAAATTTAAGACTTAACAATATGTTTAACATAATGCCAAGTTTTTAACAAATATATACCAAATACAAAGTAGTCTGTTCACGGAAGGATAACTGCCTGAAGACCTTTTAGTCAAACCTCACATAATTTCCCTGTAGAAATGAGTACGATGTAGGGAAGATGATAGTTCAGAGCCTGAATTCAGGAGGAGGTACTCTGGACAGTTAGAGGGTAATGCTGAGAAAATACAAGTGTATTAACTGCACTTCATTGCATGGCAGCTACTGGCCTCATACATAACATTTTATCACAATTCATGTCCCTTCCAAAATCACTGGCACTCAGTGCTAAATCCTTGAATGACATTATTATGGAATACTAAAGATTTAAATTATATCAGCTATAACTTAAAATAACAGCATAAAAGTAATCAATATCACCTGCAAACATTCCAAATACTGTAAAATTCTACAGTGTTCAGAAATACTGATATTTTATTCACCAACAAGACTGATGCTGTTTTGTGGCAATAAGGTAAACAGATATTGACCTGAGGTTTACATTTTTCAAATTTTGAACATAGTGATTTTAATTGATATTCTTATAAAAACACTACTTCCAGTTCACATTAGTTGAATTTGTATAGCCACGTACCTAAATCCCTTCATTTGCTTGTGTAGATGCATTATATAATTGAAGACATTTAAGATTTACGACAACCTTGCCCATTCAGTTTTTCATTCTACAAATAGTTGTGAGCACCTGCCAGAACTCTTCTGGGTGCATAGTAGCTACTTAATAAACACCCAATTTAGCATTTTCATTCAAATCACACTTCAACAGGTATCTAAAAATAAAAATTTCCAAGTTCCAACTGAAGGTGTACTTATTTTAGATAATTTATCACGTTAAGAGAGAGTGATTTAAGTCATACTCTGATATTCAAAAAATTTCTGTTTTAACTAATGATTTGACCAAGAGACACAGTCACTCGGTGTAATAACAAACACAAACAAACAAAAAAAACCCAGAGAAGATATAAATAAAATTTGACCTAAAAGGTCACCAAATCCATCCAGATAATCACACCACAACCTCTGGAAATCAATTATCCCATCGATCCTTTTCTGTATCACCGTCCAGCCACCTCCTCTGTAATCCATGTCACACATTACCTAAAGGAGACCCAGAAAAGACAAAAGTCACATACTGTTATTTTCATTCTTTGATATGAAACTCATGCTTCACCCTTAAGCTTAAAGAAGACTTGCACTAAGCGTTTCAATGCAATTGTATGACACTAATGTATTTGTATATTTTTAATTTCTAAAAATAATTGCTCTAGAGATCATCATGCTAAGCAAAATAAGCCAGGCAGAGAAAAAACAAAAACTGTGTGACTTCACTCATATGTGGCATATAAAACTGAAAGCAACAAAGAAAACAACATACAAACAAAAAACCCATGGACACAATCAATAGTTTAATGTTCATTTGGGGACAAGTGGGGAGGGAAGGGGAGAAGGGGGAGGAGGAGCTAAATATAAGGTGATGGAAAGAGAACCCACCCTGGGTGGTGAACTTATTATACAACAAGTTGACAATGCACTGTAGAACTGTACACCTGGAACCTGTGTAATTCTTGCTAACCAATGTCACCCCAATAAGTCTAACAATAAAAATAAAGATTAAAAACAAAACAAAACAAAAACAAAAACTCAGGGACACAGTCAATAGTTAAGTGGTTAGCTATAGTAAGGTGGGAGGAGGGAAGGGGTGTCAAATACATGGTGATGGAAAGAGAACTGACTCTGGGTGGTGAGCACATAATGCAGCACACAGCCGATGCGCTGTAGAATTGCATACCTGGAACCTATGTGATTTTTAGTAACCAATGTCACCCCAATAAATTTAACAATGAAAATAAAAATTAAAAATAATTGTTTATCATAAAACAAACTTGTAGCTAACTTAAATATAGTCCGCATATCAGTCATTTTTTTAAATATGTGTTAGTAGTATTTTAAGGTTATTCTCTTATTCCTTAACTAAATATTTTTCAGTTGAGTAATAGTGCCAATAAGATGTGGCAAAGCAATGTATTTCTTTACAGATTAACTTTTCCTTTGAACTAAAAATGCTGATAAAAAAAAAAAAAAAAGAAAAGAAAACCCGTGCTAAACATGTCCATGTGCCTGTCTTTGATTGTTCTTTCCTCCAAAAGCCTGTGTTTAGGCTGAAATTTTCAGACAGAAAGGCCCGATCCCAGGTCAGCAGGCATTCACAGGTACGTTGTTGTTGGTACTGTGTAAAACGTCCCTATGAGGACACCTGTAGGGAACTCCTAGAAGTGACATGGGGAGCAAATCAGAGAAGTCCTCCCATTTAGAAACTTCCCTTGCACACACAGAGAAAGGCAGTATGGAGGAAGTTAGGGGATCACCGCTTTCCCACAGAACAAGTAACTGTGCATCCCATCTTCAAAAATTAGAAGCCTACCCTTGCCGCATCTCTGCAGGCCCATTTCTGAATCTGTCGGCGAAGTAATTCAAGTAATTTACATCTATTGCACACCTAATTCCTAATGGTCTGACATCTTGTGAATAGATGTCAAAAAAATAATAGTAACTCTGAGAAACAGGTACTATGTACTTAAAAACAAAAATTATTTTGTTGGGTGATAAAGACTATCAGTAAGATGTGTTATCATACCGTAACCTTTCTTATGCATGAAAAAGTACCCAGAAAAAAATATATATCCTGTCAAAAGCATGATTTCTGATAGAATTTTTTCCTAGAAATATTAGTATAGAACTATTAAGCACAGACATAAGTAATTTATTTTAATTCAATTTAAGAATGGATCACCTGCTCCATCTGTCTCACACTTTAATGAATGGCTTTTTAAATTATTAATTTCTTATACAATCACATAAAATCACTTATCCAAAGAAATTAATATAATTACATGTAGGAAGGAAAATCATAGCACTTTTAGTAAGCTCCAACACAAAGCACACCATTATTTTCTAATACCCGTAAACTGCTTAAATTAAGTAAATATTTATATTGCAGTTATGCCTACTGTAAGGATACCATAAGGTCTTACAGCAAATGAATTTATTTTAAAGTAGAAGCATGAAAACTCACATAGAAAAGTGAAAAACTCTCTAGTTCTTTTACAAGTTTGTGGTTTGGGCAAAGAATTTCAGAACACCAAAATTTTGAAACTGAAACTTTTACATATTTATGTTTAAATTTTCAAGAAAAAAAATTAAATATTAAAATAATTAAATTTAACATCACTGAAGTTGGTTGGATGTTTCCTATTGCTATCATAGTAAGGGAAAACTTTACCTCAAATGGGTAGCTAGATCCTTCTGGATAAATTACATATAAACCACTTGGTGTTTTCGTGACAGAGCCAATAGTATCTTTAATATCAGTACAATCTAAACCTAAAAAAAGTAAAATTTAAAAAAAAAGTAAAATTAGTTATTTAGGACATTTTCAGGTGTACATTTAAGATGATCATTTTAGTGTAGAGAAATAATTATTCTATCTGAAATTGTCATTTCCATTAATGATATGATGTTAACACTTAGAAAGGGAAAATGATCTGAATTTCAGAAATAAGGAGAAAATACATGGAAGAACTAGAATGAAAGAACAAATGCTGTGATAACCATAACATCACTGTAAGTTATTAGTATTCAATACTATTTAAAAGTTTAATTTGGGATCAACATTTTGTTAATACAGTTTATAAATATACATTCTCTTGCCCAATAAATAATGTCCCTTCAGGAATCAAGACTTATTTTGGGGGCATAATGTGTAAAGGTAATGTATACGTATGGAGAGGAGAAAACCCAAAGGAGTAAGGAGACTACTACTGACATATCCTTGGCTGCGCTATTCAGAACTTCCGAGACACTGATGTATTGGGGACCACTATTGCCAATAGCAAAGGGAGGGGAGGAAAAACTCACTTTCTTCACCAAGAAGAGTTTAATCTTGAAGCTAGAGCCCGCTCTGTAGGCAATAGAACTCTAGCACCCTCTAATCACCCTCTCTGAAGCATTCCACTTGCCAGGAAATTGTAAACATATTATGTGGGTACAGATGTTATATTTTAGTTTAAGATGCTTAGCTTTGTATTATCTTTTATAAATGTAATAAAAATAAATTCAGCCCTTACAAGTGTCAATTACCCAGAGAAACAAACATGTGAAAGCCTGGGACTCCAGAGCCTGGAGCCTGGCTTGGAGTCCTAGTCCCACTCCTTACTAGCTGAGAGTACCAGCTGAGTTACTTCACCTCTTTCCTTCAAGTGGAATATCCTAATAATAATGTACTTCATCATGTTATCCTCATGGTTTACATCATAAGACAGCAAGCTCTTAGCATAGTGCCCAGCACGTGGTAAATACCAAGAAGATATCATCTACGAAACGTTAGCTATAAAATTGTTTGCTTTCCCCTTCATTTCCAGGACACACAGCTTTATTGCCTTTGTTCTGAATTGCTGGGAAATTCTGTAATGTCTTTATGTTCAGAGATGCACGAAGTTCACAATGAAAGACTGACCTGGGTTGTAATACCTGCTGGGCCATCACCACCCAAATAACTATGAAGAGGTTATTTAGATTTTTCTGGGCTGCTCATTCTTCATCTGATGATGATCACTGTCACAGCAAACCCTGAGATTGTCTTACTACACATTCAAGCAGTATTTTAGGAGCTTTTTGTGTATTTACTCATTCAATCCTCGAAACAACCTTATGGAGTAGGTAATATCAGTTTACTGATGAGGAAAGAGTGGATAAGGAATTTGAAGAGAACAGTCTGACATCAGACTCCATGCTCTTGTGACCATGTCACACTACCTACCTAGAGGTGCTTGTGGGAAAAACATGAGATATTTTAAAATAATAAACAATGACAAAAAAACATGTGAAAATGCCTGTCTTGAAATCTGACACCTAGGAGATTCTCAGTGACTGTTCTCTTCCTTTTGTAAGGAAAAAAGAGAGATAATGCACTACTAGGTCCTCAGTAATATTCATCTGCTTTGAACTTTTTAATATTAATTCATTTTAATATGTGAGACATTTTTAATAGAAACCCAAGCTCCTAGGAATTACTATAGTGTATTGTAGTACCAAAAAAAAAAAAAAAAAAAGTTAAATTTCCTTGTATTTCTGTCTTGTTTCTTTTTCTTTTGTTCCAATTTGAAACATTTCAAAGGTGTCAAAAATACTTTTTACAGGTGGGAGGAACTCTGAAACTTGCTTTTCTTCTAACCAAAGATTAATTATTAATAAAATGTAAGGGGGAGCTCAGAATTTAATTCCATAAAACTATGCTATTTTCAACAGACTCGCGATCTCTGTATAGAGCCATGGCTTTCAAACAGAAAATTTCCCAGTCTCAGAAAGTACACATAGCGTGGGCTGAAGTTTGCTTAATGGAAGGTATTATTCCTCCAGCTGTTAGATAATAGTGAGTTGTATTTTTTAAACGAAACTTCTAAATGCACCAACACATCCAGGAAAATTTTAAGCAATAAAAGACAAGCATGAAATACCAAAGTTCTCACCATGTGACTGAACTGGTCTGTGAGGAGGAGGATCCAGCTGTTTTCTAAACACTTCAGTAGTCAGAAGGAGAACTCGATTCATGAGCTCATTAACCTAAATACACATGCGCACATTTAAGCACATTTATATTTGATCTCTCCAAGCCTCTTATAACTAACTGATCTCTCCAAGCCTCTTATAAATCCAGCTCTGAAATGTATATAATGCCCATGGTCTCATTGGATCCCTGTTTTAACAAAGCAGTAAAGGCACCGCTAAATAGCAATTATTAAATTCAGTACTCTTCACCTCCTGGACATTGCTTTTATCTTCCCGTGTCTTCATTTGACTGCTCTTGCAAACTTTATATCTTGCCTGGACCACTGCTATAGATTCTTACCCGGATTCCCTGCCTGCTTCCTTAGCTCATCCTCCAGCCATCCTCCACACCAGCTGCCAGTCTAACTCATCAGCCACTGCACCCCTGCACCAATCCTGAGTAGTTCCCCAGAATGGGTTGCCCCTACCCTTCACACCTAACCTTGTGACATTCGAAGCATTTGTTTATCTTTCATGGCTCAGCTTATGTACTCTATCGTCTGAAAATGCTTCTCGAATCTCAGAGCTTGCATATCTCTTTTGTGTCATTCTAACAGCATTCACGACATTTTCAATACATTTATCTGCTCTCCTAGATTGTATAGCCCTTAAGAAAAGTTTCTTTTCTTTTTTTTTTTTTTTTTTGTTAATTGCTTTCTGTTTGCCTGAGGCTTACTATGGTGCCTCTAACATAGTAGGCACTAAATAGATGTCTGGACATAAATGCATTAAAAAAATTAAATGATAGCACTTCTAGATAATTAAATCAGTGTCCACATACAATAACCACACAATACTGAAATCCATACCTGATTAGATAAGTAATCCAAGGAAGCTTGTTGCTCATCCATTATATTTCTTAGTAGTTTTTTGGTACTTCGTGTGTAAGAAATAATTGAATTTTGCAAATTTCCTTAAATCATAACAAAAGGTGTTTGCTAAATGTTAGATTGTTTAAGAAACTAATTACAGTGAAAAATAATGATTCACATGATTTTTGGATAAATATGTAAACAGTAATATCTCTATCTAAATACTCAGATTGTATATTCTACTTATGTTGCATATTATTTTAACTCAGGATTAACCAAGAACACAACTGTTTTTAACACTTCTTAATGAAACTATGCATCCCAATAATTTTGATTACCCTCAAACAATTTAATCTGATATAATTGAGAGACAAGTTTCTGAATATCATCAGTTCTCACTTTATAAGATGGAAAGTATAGAAGCAGCAGAAGATCCAAAACTCATCGATTCTTATTACATAAGAATGTAAAAGGCAATAATCCCCTATCATGCAATTTAATTTTAAAAATAATTCTTTCTGGTAATTTTTTTCTATTAATGGTATATTTCTATATAAACAAATTGCAAACACACATACATATACACACATAATAAATCCTAGTCAAAAGTTTTGGTTGGTTGGTGTCCTACTGAATATTCACTATATATTTTCCTTTATAAAAATGTTTTTATTTTAAAATCTTACTTAGAAAACATTTGCAAGATCAACACAAAGAATTTTTTCGCAAATCATTTTAGAGCATGCTACCGTGATGTCCCTGGACATTTCAGGGTGTATTTCTTACACCAAAGACATTCTCCACAACACAGTCATCAAAACCAGAAAATAAACAATGACCACCATATATTTCTCAGACCTCATGCAAGTTTCTCTGCTGATACTGATGATGTCTTTTCTAACAAAAGGAACCGCACATTATTGCACACATTATTCTTCAAAAAAAAATGATTTTCTTTCTATGGTCTTAACTTTCATTCTAGCAATAGAATCACATTAATAATTCCTGATATTTTAAAATCTTCTCAATCCCACAGCCTGGGTTCAATCCCCACTCAGGAAACTATCCAAAATAAATAAATAATAAGGGGGTTCCCTGGTGGTGTAGTGGCTAGGCTTCGGCGCTCTCTAAAATCTACCTCACCCTGCTGTACCTCTCTTTTTTACTTTCAGTCTCTCACTTTCTACTAGATTCTTCCTGGTTTTAGACAGCTGTCTTAATGACCTAAAGCTACACTCACTGGTTTGAGAAGCCTGAAACACTTGTTACACATAGAATTAAGCACATTAAAGTGAGATTTTTCTACCTCGTGACCTAGAAATGAAAGTCCTATAAGAACTGGATCAGATCATCACCTTCTCCATTTCTGATTCTCCTTCTTCAAACCACACCCTCCATGTACATATAACAGACCATGAAAATTACCGCATTATTACTAGATAGTTTTAAATAAAAGTTGAGCTTTTAAAACTTTTTATTTGTATGCTTTGTTGCATGAATTGCTAAGAATTTGTATTATACTTATTGCAGCGATTATTCAATATTAATGAGTGCCCCCTCAAAACTGAGGGAAATAGTCTAGTGTTTGAAATGGAAGCAAGAAAATAGCCCAGGTGAATTGATACAATACTACTATCAGTGCCCCCTGGCTTGCCCCTTCCATGTGTGGTCTGTTGTTGCCACAGAGCTATATAAAAGAAGGATTTGTTTATTTACCGAGCATTTACTAAGCACATACTATGTGATCAGAATATATATAAAATGACCCAAACAAAAGCTAAGGTGTATTTTTTCCATGTCAATCCTAGATATAATAAATCATATACCTTTATAACTGTGGTTATTTTTAATACTTACTACACATGAAATGTTTTTCTTCTCGTGTAATTTTAGTTTTAACATCACATGATTCCTCACAATCTTCCTTATAAACAGTATCATTACTTTTACTTTCATCTTCTGCATTAGATATATCTTCTACAATGTTAACCACTGCAGAATCCTTTACATTAAAAAACAGAAATAAGAAAAAATACATATGAAGTATGTTATATGGCCTAATACACAGTAAGTAAAAAGACTACAGGAAAAAGATGAGATTTCAGAACACAATAAGGATGATCATTAGGAAAAAAAAAGTAATGAATTGGTTAGTTCAAACTTCCCCAGATAAATCCTATGGGTAGATTGTAGGTATGAATAATAAGTGTATGTTAGTTCAATACTTTTGCTCTTCTTTTTTTTTCTCAAATTTCAAAAAGATTTATAGTCACCCCTTGATTCCAGGGCGCCTGCAGACACCAAAATCCATGAATGCTCAAGTCCCTTACATAAAACGGCATACGAGTATTTGTATATAATGTATACATATTTTCCTGTATATTTTAAAACGCATCTGGATTACTGGTGATACCTAATACAATGTAAATGCTGTGTAATAATTGTTATACTGTATTGTTTAAGAAATAATGACCAAAAAAGTCTGTACCTGTTCAGTACACATGCAATTATTGTAGGCCTAACTACATGGTAAATGTAAACAATGACGTAAAGTTTGTTCAAAAAATTTTCAATTCACAGTTGAATCTGTGAATGTAGACTCAGTGGAGACAAAGGGCCAACTGCATATAGGCTCCACTTCCTATAACTGGCCTGATAGCCTTGACTTTTAAGTTTTGCACATTTCTATGTGTAATATAGTACTGAGCCAGTCCTCTTCTGGGAATCTTGCCATTTGAAGATCCTTGAACGTGGACTAAGAAGGTTCCCTGAGAAATCTACATTTCTTTGCTAAATGAACTTTGTGCCTTCAATAATTAGGAATCACAGTGGGATGTGGGGGGTGGGGTGGGGTGGGAGGAATACGTAGGAAAATTGTCGCTTTTGTCTAAGCTGAAGTATTTAGAGATTTAAAAAGTAAAATAATCACAGGCTTTAAAGGTATCAGTAATAACAGAAAAAAAGACATGGAATTTTGCTTTGCAAAATCAACAACAGATGTCATTTTTAAAAGCCTGTGTCATTCCAAAGGATCTATTCTTGTTGGTACTATTGGTTTCTTCAATGTTAAAATATTCTTTGATAGAAGTTACATAGATTTAGATAACTCTGTTATTAAAGAAAATGACAAGAGGCTTTGTCCTCCTTTGACCTGGATATTGAGAGAAATGTAAAGAGCTAATCATATGATAAAAGATATCTGTCGAAAAAGATACACTTTGTTACACAGATCCCTTTTTAAATTCTTGCCCTTTCTCTTCCATTCCTATAATAACTGACATACTAGATGTTTTCAAAAGCCTAGGTTACCACTACACTTTTTCAGATCTACATAAGACTCAAGTATTTAGTATTTTAGAGAATGAAACTATTAATATTTCTGTAGCTTTTCTAGAATTTATTCTTTCTTCAATCTTGGAGCTTTGAAATTCGGTATTCATACAGTGGTAGATACATTTTATAACATTTAAAAATTATAAACCAACATTTAAATGTAGCATTCAAGTCTCCATCTACTCATAGTGTCATATACATTATATTAGCTATTACTCTGACATTGTTTTGAATAAAATTTTCTAATTTCCTAGGTAGTCACTCCTAACACTATATTTGAAATATGAAATTTTATAGAATACTTTTTTAAAGTGAATTTTTTAATGACCTACCAGATATTTCATTATCAAAGTTAATCAGAAAGTTGCTAGCTAGTTTTAAACCAAGGCCTGCAATTTCTTTAAACCATTTTCACAAAAAAATATGTTAAGAATCAATCCTCAGTTTATGGTTTTCTAAAACAATATCATTTACACAAAGTTTCAGCATTTCTAAATACACTAATTTTTTTCATAAAGTATTTTAGGTAGTATAACTAATCCTTTCAAACATCTAATATGTATTTCAAAACCATAAAATCATGCTTTCCTAGCTAAAAGAATATTGCTGAAGTTCTTACCGTAGATTGATGCACACAGTTACCTCGTATAGCTTCTCCACAAATAAAAATACATATATTTAAGAATAAAAGTGAGGCTTGGAAAAGATACATCATATTTCTCTTGGAGAAATAAAAAACTTCTTCAACTATGAGTCAGCTCTGTGGAAAAAACTACAGTGCATAGAGTCCTCAGTCGAAAACTTCTGGAAGGTGTACAAAAAAAACCCAAGCCAATACTTAACTAGTTTCCAGGCCCTCGTCTGAAACAACGCCTTTCATGTGAAAAACAAGGTAACCCCTAGAGACCCCATCATTTGAAGTTATAAAAACCCTTTCTTTATTACTGCATGCCTGCATTATAAAGTCATACTTTTGGAATGTAGGCGATGAAAGATATACAGATAATGAATTGATAAATTCATCTAGTTTTTATGAGTCAAATTACTTTTTGCCTTAGGGGGGGAAATGCCTTTGATAAGATATACCTTAATAATTGTGAACTGGTTTGCATAAAAATAGTAAGAAAGGGGAAAGGAGCAATGGAGTGGGAATAGTATTACCTTGGAACTGTTTCTACTGTGAATCCTGAGAAAGAAGATACCTCCTAAGAAGGGCTCCTGGTGGCTAACTGGGTTTAAATTAAAAAAATAACAGAGCCGAACTGTCATTCCTGCCCAGGGGCCGCTCGCACAGACGGCGTCCGTCGGGGAGAAGCCCGCACTAGGCCGCAGCACCGCCTGCGGGCACTGCGCCGGAGCCAGCCCGCACAAGGGAGGCCCTGGAATAGCAATTCAACCAATAGGACTCTGCGCCCGTCAGCACCTTCTTTTCTAAGGTTTTTATTAAAATGTAGCTAACACGTAATACACACACAGTAAACTCGCCGTTAACCCAACTCAAGCAACCGCGTGGTTGCCTGAGAGTGCCGGTTGCTTGAGTTCCGGTTAACGGAGAGTCTACTTACATTTATCCGGCATCTACCCATCCCATGGGTGCCGGTTAAGGGAGCGTCTACTGTGTTATATTAGTTTCAGGTGTGCATCACAGTTATCAACCTTACGTGCCTCAGGAAGTGGTCGCCGGGATGCGTCCAGACACCTACCCCGCGATCACGACATCACCGACCAGACGCCCATGCTGTGCTTCACAGCCCCAGGGCTACTTTGTAACGACCCATTTGTGCTTCTTAATCCCTTCACCTTTTACACCTTGTCCCACACCCCTCCTCCCTTCCGGCAACCATCGAACTGTTCTCTGTATCTATGAGTTTGTCTCCGTTTTGTTTCTGTTGTTCCTTAGATCCCACATGTAAGTGGAATCACATTGCTCCATCTCCCTCTGTCCGACACGCTCCACTCAGCACAGTGCCCTCCAGGTCCGTCCACGCCGCGCGGATGGCACGAGCCCTGTCCCTTCCGCGGCCTAGCGATATTCCACTGTACGTGTGTGCCACCTCCTCTATCCATTCACCCATTGATGAAACCCAGGCTGCCCCCACATCTTGGCCATCGTAAACCGCTGCCATGAACATATGGATGCGTGCGTCCCCGCCAAGTAGTGTTTTGGGTTTCTTTGAAAAAATACCCAGAACTGGGATTACTGAGTTCTTCTTCCTCTCTTGTTACAGCCTGTGTGTTAAAGCCTATTTTGTCTGGCGTAAGTATTGCCACTCAGCTTTTTTTATTTTTTATTTTCATTTTCATGGTATCATTATTATTATTATTTGACTTTATTCATAATACAACGCTAACATCACTGGCAATATCAATGACAGTGATGTCAATCTATACTAGGAGTAGATGAGAATATAACTTTAATCTTAAATTTGTAATTGAAGTTTTATGAAATTGAAATGAAGATGGCTGAACTTCAGCAATGTTTAATCAGCCATACATTAAAATCCTTGTTCTTTCACAGCTTGCCAGACACAAATTTAGGAAATTCTTAAGTGGGGAAAAAAAACAAACAAACCAAACAAAACAAAATTTCAGCAGAAGAGGGAAATAATAAACCCAGTCAAGATAAAAGTGAAACCTCAATAAATTTTTAACCACATGCTGCCTCATATAACTCATAAGGTTATATAACTGTTCAAATTATATAAGATATGCGAACATATAGTATAACTACAATGTGATTATTATTAGTATCTTTTGTAAACGAATATACTTAACAATTTATGAGACCCTGTTAATGAAGTTGAGTGTCCAATAGACATCTCACATTTAACATGTTTGAAACCTAAATCTTATTTCTTCTCACACCCTTAGTAAATGGCAAACACCCTTTATCCTGTTGTTCCAGTCCCAAATCTGAGAGTCACATTTGATTCTTTTTTTTCTCTAGTCACTTACCACAACCATTCGTTCATCAACATATTAATATCTTATTGGCTCAAGGTTAAAATTTTGAAAACTTCTTCCACCC
This sequence comes from Lyroderma lyra, assembly GCA_004026885.1. Lineage (NCBI taxonomy): Eukaryota > Metazoa > Chordata > Mammalia > Chiroptera > Megadermatidae > Lyroderma > Lyroderma lyra. Next base: position 113,616 of record PVJL010000751.1, on the reverse strand, counting down.
CATTTACTACCACCATCATCCAAGTTTGCATAATCTCTCACCTAACCTAGTAGATAATCACAGTCAAACTAGCCTCTTTGTGTCTAGTCTTACCAGCTCTAGTAAATTTCCCCTCAGCAGCTAGAGTAGTTTTTAAAGGTTAAATTAGATCACAGTACTCTCTTATTCAAAATTCTCCAGTGGCATTCCCTCCATTGGAAGTTGGATTTTATATAAACTCCTTGGATACTATGTAAGTCCCCATTGAATCTGCAGCACATCCCCCATGCACTGATCCAATCTCAAGTCCTAGCGCACTTCGTCTCCCTCACTCTGCTGCAGACACAGTGGTCTTGTTCTTTAAACACATCAAATGGATCACTGGAAGCCTTTTGCACTTTACAGCACTCTCTGCCTACAATATTCTTCAGCTAAGTATTTGAATGGCTACCTTTCTTCATTCAGACCTCTGCTCTAGGTTCCCCACCTCAAAGGACTTTCCTGAGCACACTACCTAAAATAGAACTGACATCAGTCTCTATCCCCTGCACGACTTAATTTTTTCTCATAGCACTTTTCACTGCATGATATATTCTGGAAGAGAAGAAAAATATAAATACTGGCTTCATGAGCCTAGGGACTTTGAAGTTTTGTTCACCACTGTATCCCCAGCACCTATTAAAAAGTGTTTGGCATATGTATACAAAGTTCGACAATTAATTTTACAAACTGATCTTAATGTATAAAAGATCAGACAATTAATTGCACAACGTAAGCGCACGGTGGCAAGTTTACAAACTTAATTGTTAGATATTGGGGATGACGACAGCTCTGATGGCCATTCCAGAAAGAGTTCCAAAATGACTTTGAAGGGCGGACTAGGCCCTGATGTCCGTGGATAGCTTCCCAAGGGGAGTACTTCAATGGTGACCATAATGATATTCAACAACAAGTTATGTAGCACTTCTTTTAGGATCAGTTCATGAAATTAATTGTCCAATCTCATATTTCCTTAATAAAAAATTATTTCATAGTTTTTAAGTGTGAAAAAAATTAAGCATTATAATTAAAATGAATGTCTCTTTTGACAAAATATAATTTATGTGAATCCTTTTTCATTGCTTGAATCATGTTTGCCTTTCCTGTCAAGAGATTAAGTTGATAAATTCCTCAAATTATCTTATTATCCAAATATCTACTCTTAAATACTTTTTTAGTATCTAAGACTATCCAACTTAAACATGGAAAACCTGCTTAATAGTTTAAAGAAAGAAATAATTTAAAGGTCAAAAAAGTGTTTCTGTAATTATTTTAAAAACTTAGCAACATTGTGTTTAAGTTTTTCTTCTTGGTTATCATTGTAAATCAACATTTGAATGAAGAATGTTTATACAAGCAAACATTTGCAGGCAACCAAGTCATGCTTCTTAATGCTAATATACCATGCAACAAAGTAGGGTACCTAGGAGTTATGAGATGCCAAACCAATAATACAGCAAAGCTAGACTTGCAGGAAGGCTAAACATTCCTAAATTCTCTCTCTCTCTCTCTCTCTCTCTCTCTCTCTCTCCTAAATTCTCTCTCTCTCTCTCTCTCTCCTAAATTCTCTCTCTCTCTCTCTCTCTCTCTCTTTCTCATTATTAGGCCTAGACAAACAGACTTGTGATGATAGCAATGGGAATAAAATCAAGGTCAATGCCTATGGGTAGAACAGTTAAAAATTTTCCAAGACAGTTAATCATGCAAGTGTACACATTAGCCTTTCTTTAAGAAAATTATATATTATATCCTGTTTGGCATTGTCGTCAAGAGAGCTTATGTCTTTTGTGTTTTAAATCAAAATTAGGCTTGTTGTGACACTTTAAAATCTCAGTCACCGGAGCACGTTCCAATTTGAGTCATTGCATCCAACTTTGCAAGAACTCTGTTTTAAATTGTTTCAACTGGAAAAATTTATTTGAACTCTGAAAGCAGAAACATTTGAATGGGGGGGGTGAATGATCTTTATTTGGTTTGTACATTCTGCTTCCAATCTGAGTGTATTTACTCTCTCTCTCTCTCTTTCTCTCTCTCTCTCTCTCTCACACACAACTTGGCTTAAATATAGTCAGAATTTACTAGGGCTGTACTGAAAAAATCCAGCCATAAATACCTCTATTTTTCATAGTACCTGGCTGGATACTTTCTAGATAGCCCTTGTATATGTACTTTTATAATGGGCTCCAACAAAAAGTTTCGGCCTTTTTTCAAATTTTGACTTGCATAGCTAGTAATTGAATAAAAAATCAATTCAATTTTCTACACCTCCCGAAACAATTTCAATGTGATTTCTTTTGACATATCTTCCCAGGAGATTACTGGATAAATCCGGACTTCTTTCCAGGCCTCCGATGCTGTCATGGCCTATTTCCAGAATCTGGCAGCAAGGCAGGCGTCATTAGGAGCCTTTGACGTGTCAACCTTTTAAGTAGGGAAATGGCAAGAAAGACGAGTGCAGAGGGAACAGCAGAAGCATCGTGGACTGGGTGAGAGAATGCAGAGAGAGGAAATTTCCACTTAAGAAGCTTTTTAAAAGAGATCGTGATTGGGGATAGGAATGCCCCAGAAAGACTCACAACTCAAACCTCACGACAGGATTCGGTAGCGAAACAACAAATCCTACTCTGAATTACCCCCTAGACAATCATGTCAGAATCCTCACGGTGGCATTTGCCTGTATCTGGGGAGTTTGCATCTCAATGTCCTTCATCAGCATCAATGTCCCCACGAAAATATCCTAGTAAAAAGGGAGGTAGAATTGACTCAGGCTCTAACTCCTGCAAAGACTCGGGTCCCGAGAGATGCCAGGGTTCCTACGCGCGGCCAGCAGGGCAGCGTGGAGCAACTGGGGCCGCCCGAGCCTCCTATTGGCTGCTTCAGGAGCCCCGCCCGCCAGCCCCGCCCCCTGGTTTCTGTCGCGAAGGACGCCGCGTCTGTTGGTTGTCAAGATGGCGGCGGCGTTGGCTGAGTCGCTGCCGCTACCTCTTCCAGTGTCAGGCCAGTGCGTTCCCGCCGCTGCCGTCGCCACCGCAGCCACCAGCGCCGAGGACCCAGAGCTGCGGAGGGCACCCCTTCCGCGCCCGTGAGTCGGGGCCTGAGAGACGGAGTGCAGGGAGGGGCCGAGGAGGAGGAGGCGGAGGAGGCGGAGGAGGCGGAGGAGGCGGAGGAGGCGGAGCGAGTCGTAGCCGCCATGAGGGAGGCGCTCGGGTGAAGGATGCTGCCCGGGAGGCCCGGAGCCCGCAGCGCGGCCCCGGGACTGGGCGCAGGATCTCCGGACGCCCGCGACAGAGCCCCCCGCTGCCCTCGGTGGAGCGGCGGGCGGCACCGACCTGGCGCTCATCTGTATCCTTCCTCGTCAGCCGTGGCGACCGGGGTAGCGCTTGGAAGCGGGGCCCATCTCTCTTCTCGTTAGATTCCCATCACGGCCGACGCAAGGTGATAGAAACGAGCCGGTCACCTTAGTGCGGATGTTTGCTTGGGCACCGTCGTAGCTCCCCTTCCCCCGGAAATGAGGCCGCTTTAACCTATTCTAGGACCGCTTCTCTCACCACCTTGGTATCCTGCCCCCGTGCTTCCACGTTGCTGTAAAATCTTTAGAATTTTAAAATACATCACCTCTGTGTTCTGTGGGGAATATTTTCTTGCCTTCTAGAATTGTCATTATGGTCTTTGCTGCATACTATCCGCCTCCTAATTAAATCATGCTACTTGGAGAGAAGAATTCCACAAATAAATGTTTTGCTATCTTGAAAGAGTCCCTTTGAACTGGTAACCTAACGCCCCCCTGATACATTTCCCAGGGCTGCTAACGCCTGGCACAGTCCCATGATTTGTTTTCTATCCTCTGCCCAGGCTGTTGTCAGAGAGACAGCAGAGGGAAAAGGAGAAGCGAAGGACCTGGATGCTTCGTGCTTGATTATCTCTGACCTTTCCCTAAGAATTGATGGAGCTCACCTTTGGTGTTGCTGTTGGTTACATTGTTGAAAATTGAAAGATTTTCTTTAAATACGTTAACTACGTTTATTCTTTTAGAGAATGTTATGATAGTTGGCTTTAACCTTTGTACCCTCAAAGGACTTGGTTAGCCGCGATGGTGTTGTAAGATCCTCTTTATTCTTGTCAGAGAATGGAATGTCCTCTCTTTCCAAGTTAGTCCGGTTTTTTTACCCGCATCGTCTTTTACTTCTCCCGGGATGTTGCAATTTTAACAGCAAGTTGACAAACAGTTTTAATTTAGTGCTTGCTCTTTGGCAGACTCTATTCTAGGGGCTGGGGATAAAACTCGAGCGAGGAAGACAAATGTGTACAGAGCTTCTGTTAGGATATTCCTCCTCTCTGACGCTGCTGTCCTCCGGCTTCATTCCCTTCTGTGTATTCATTCTCTCTCTCGCTCTCGCGCGCGCGCGCTCTCTCTCTCTCTCTCTCTCTCTCTCTCTCTCTCTCTGGCTAAGTTCTCGAAATGGGAGCCTGCTACAGCACCTTCTAGTTCCTCTTATCTATTCATTATTAACCCCATTCACTTTAGCTTTTGCCTTTGCTACTCCTCAAAACTGTCCTTTCAAAGATGAATTCTGAAATGAACAAATGTATTCTGTATGGATCTGATTATGTTCCCTTGACACTCTATTTTCTTGGACATTAAACTATTACTCTCACCTTGATTTCTCTCTAAATCAGAAAATAGGAAAGCATTGTAAAGAGATCATTGACAAAGTGTATCTTTTCATCATTTTCATTAATGATGTCATAGACATAAGTTTTTAACTTTTGTGATATAAATATATAAATATAAAAATATCAAAGGAATTCAGCACTGTCTCAAATGAACAAAACCAAAAAGACTTAATTCCAGAATGGTAATGAGGGCTTCCTGTAGACATATATTACTAAGAATATACTGAAATACTAAATACAAGTATATGGTTAAAATTTTTGAAGTTTTAAATGATCACTTCAGGAGATTCCCAAGAGGCTTTGATAAAATTCAACAAATTTTGCTGCTGTATAATTATGTATCTACATATATATTTTTGCTAGTATATATAAATATATATATCTATATATGTTGGGATAGAGGAATTTGTTTTTAATATAATAAAGACTGTGACACTAAATCAAGAATATTATGTTAGTAGTTGAATAAACACTTAAGCGCCTTTTATAGATATTAATTTGTATGTTCCTAGTGTCTGTAATGCTTCCCATTGAATACCTAGTACAAAGTAGGCAGTCAAATTTATTGAATGACTGACTAATTGAGAAGAAAAATAAAAGAACTGTAGTTCTAAAATAATCAGGTAATTTGGTCAAATTTCTACATGGGATTTCCAAATGTGAATTCAATACTTGGAGACCATCCAGTTTCCTATTTGAGTCAAAATTTCCTGAATCTAATGACTATAAAAGAACAAATGCTTTCCTTGCACCTAATTAAAATTAGCTAAAGCTCTATCATTTCAATCTCTCATAAGAGTTGAAATAGAAATAAAATTTGTTGTTGTTTGTTTGGGGGGTTTTTTGTTTGTTTGTTTGGTTGGTTGGTTTTTGGTATGTGGGTAGCTCCCTGGCTGGGAATCCAACCCAGGCCGCAGCGCTGACAGCGCCAGCGCCGAAGCCTTAAGTCACTACACCACCAGGCAACTCCCTGTTGTTGTTTTTAAGTGAAAGGTCTCTCATGTCCCCTTCACACTGCGCCTCTTTTTTTCTCATAAATATCTCCAGTCTTTTCCCCTTCCATTTTATTCTCTCTCTCTTCCCAACCTAATCTATACCCTATTGATTATCTGCATGTGTTCTCTCACCACCATCCTTGGTTCTTTGCACCTTGAAAGGAGGAGTAGAGTTAGCCAAACATGCGGAATGAGGTAATGGTGTGATACATCATGGCAAATTCTGTTAATAAGTATCTTCATATGGCTGAGCATAGGATTCAATGTAGGGAAATGTTGAGGAATAAACTTGAAAAACAGACCAGATTATAGAAAGCATTATCTTCCAAGAAATTCGAAATTAATCGTGAAGATGTTAAGGAGATTTGGAAGAGCAACAAAGAATGAGAAAACCAATCTGATTTGCCTGTAGCAGGCTTGTGGAGTTTCAGAGGAAAGATGACAAGTTTAGAAGTAAAGAAATGAATTTGAAGACTATGAAGTCATCCAGGCAAGAGATTTAGAATGCCTGAGCCAAGGCTGAGCAAGGGCTACAGGGAAGGAGAAAAAGAATCAGGATAGCTCTAATAAATTTGGCAGAAGTATAGGTTGTATGATATATAGTTGTTTATTATGGTAATATATTTAAAACAACCTAAATGAGCTCCATTTGGAGAAAGACTAAATCAGGAAAGGGAGAGATGGGGATGAAGTAGGGTAGACTAGACTGTGCTTTTAAATTATAATCTTTATGTGTGATTTACCCAGTCCTACCACCTACAGTATTCTTGGGTTGTTTTGTTTTGTTTTGTTTCTGTTAAGTATATAAAAACGACCTTCCTTTGAACAGGTATTTAACAGTGATTCCTATGGAAATACTTTACCTATACAGTACAGCTTATATGAAAAACAGAAGTTTAACCACATCTAATATATTTTAAACTTGAAGATCATACTTTGAAAAGATGCAAAGACAGCAGCATTCTTTAAAACTCAGCAGGCAAAACTTTTATATACACAATATATATTTTATATTTATATATAACAGCTATTTATATACAAGGGCTCTCTGGAAAGTATCCAGTCATGTAATATGAAAAGCAGCCCCCGTATTTTTGTGTTGAGGTTGCACAAAATTTTATAATAAAATGAATTATGGCTAAAGATATAAAGGTTGTTAAATAACAACATAATTGAAAATGAATAAGCTCCCATTACCAAAGTTTCAAACATGCAAAACTTCAAATAAACATGATTATTTTGAAATATACAAAAAGGCTTTTTTTTTTTTAATATTGATGCTGAAAGGATCCTGAAATCTACGAAGCATGATTCATCTGTTTTTTTCTGTTAGTGAAATATACCGTTCTTAATTTTCCCACTTACATGCCTAAGATAGTAGCTTGTTAATCAATACTCACATATCTGTGTAATGAATGAAATGACATGCAGTCTCCTTATCTGAGTTCACGATGTCTAAAGTAATTTATGTTCTTCCAGGGAAAGTGAGATATATCTTCAGTTCTAATATTAAGTTAGAATTTTCTACGTAAAACATTTGCTGGTCATATGCTAACACTTATGTGTACACATATTAATTGTTCCATAAAAAATAATTATGTCATTAGTAAAAGGCTGTAACTGTATTTATCAGATAGCACTGACACTCATAACAACCATTGTCTTTAACTTTACACTGTCAATAGAGATATGAAAATCCATTTAGAGAAAAATTTAGAAGAAGAGCGCCAAATATTACTGCAGCAACAAAAAATATGTCGGAATCGAGCACGTAAATACTTTGTGGAGTCAAACCGGAGAAGAAAGTAAGTAATGGTATTTTCTTCACAATGTAGAAATTCAAAGTCATTATGAATTACCAGTTTCTTTACTTTGTAGCATTTTGTGAACCTAAGCCATGACAGAGGTTTATCTGTAAAATACTGAGCAAGATTTATATGGTTTTGCACATTTTATCATTATTTTTTCTGCCTCAAGCACAAATAGGGTGACATATTATCTATGATTATTAACAGACCATAGCTATCTTTTTCTGTCATAAAACTTAAAATAACTGTAAAATGTATTATCTTTATTTGTGTATAATTTCATGATAAATTAAAAGATTACCAATTAGTATTTACTCTCTAACAGAATGTAGTTTAATTTTAATTTATTATTCACTTACATGTAATTGTTCTGTATGTGCTCATTCATCTAATCAGAAAAAGGGGGGGAAACATGAATAATGGTGGAAATGTACTTTTAAAATTGTATAAATGACTGCCATAAAGAAAACAGTTTTCTAAGCTGGAAACTAAAAATGCAGCCCATCCAATCACTACTTAACATATTTGAAGATTTGTTTGAATTATTAGATATTTTAAAAATAGAATGGTTTTGCCATTTTTTATAGTTGTTTATGTTCCCTTGTCCATATTCCTATAATATGTAAGTGGCAGGAAAGCCCTAGAGTTTATTAACTACATCATTGGGCATATGTTGCAAATCCCATGTGGGAAATATGCAATTGTTTGCCTGTAACTTTTTTTCTGGCATTATCTAAAGAGAGATTAACTCTTTCATTGTTCGGTGTACTTGAAATTATTTAATGAAACTTGTTTTCGTTTTATATTTGTGTGCTTGTTTTTCTCCTACCTTTTGGCTCGTGATGCCTATAAAGGCACATGGTAGGTGTTCAACAAGGATGGATAATCCTATGTTAAAAGAGTTATCAGCTTTGGAGTCAGGTCAGAGATCTAGGTTTAAGTCCTAGCTGTATGAGTTAGAGCAAGTTATTTAATCTTTTTGAGCCTTTTTTGAGTTTCTCATTTATGATTTGAATTAATAGCATCAATTTCAGGGGACTGCTATGCAGAACAAAAATGGTAATATTAGACGGAATAGTTGAGAATACATGTAAAAATAATTATGTTGCATGGCACATAGTGCTTCTTCCCAACCTATTAAGTTTATTTATTTTGTTGATTAACAAATTAACATTTGTTGGTTGTGTTTTCTAATAGTTGACATGCTCTGTGAAATAGCAGGCTTTATATGGGGAATCTGATTCATAAACTCCTTACTTCCCATCAAACTCTTACATGAATTCTGATGCAAGAAATATAGAAGAGAAATTTTGGTTTAAAATTCTAAGAGGCAGAGCATTTTCCAATCCCAAAAAGTTACATACAGTATGAGCCCATTTAGTTAACACTCTGGAAATGAAAAAAAAAAAAAAAATGTAGAAATGAGAATAGATGAGTGATTCCTGGGCGTGAGTGTGGGAGCAAAGAGATTGGCTATGAAAGGGCAATGTGAGGAAGATTTGTGGTGATAGAAATGTTTGGTATCTTGACTATATAGATATCATTAGCCTGGTTGTGAGAACGAACTATAGTTTGCAGATGTTACCATTGGGAGAAACTGAACAAAGGGTATTATGGGATCTCCCTGTGTTATTTTTTACAACAGCACGTGAATCTACAATTATCTCAACATAAAGAGTTTAAAAAGACAAAATTACAGCTAACCGTGAGGGAGAAAATTTTTAATAGAAGACTTCACTAACCTTACCTGCCAGAGGCCATGATAGTAAATTAAATAAGCTTCATAGCTAAAGGGCAACACAGTAATATAATGGAGTGGATTATTAGATGTTCACAACAGTGATTCTAGGGCATGAAGAAAATACCAAAGCACATTTATTATGACCTGTATAAAAGACTATAGAAATGTAAACTGTAATTTAGGAAGATTTATATTAAAATGTTAACATTTGCATAATCTATATGAATTCCATTTCTTACAGTGCTTTTCATGCACCACCTAATTGATTTTTGACTCTGTTGACCCTCTCTACTCAATCCCAACTCCACCTCCATTCTTAACCTCTTGCAGAGATCAGCGGAAGGTCTTTAACCTGTTCTCTTAGCCTCCAGCCTGTGCTTTCAATTCATCACCTCCACTTCGCTGTAATGAGCTAAAACATAAATCTGATCACGACACTTCTCTGATTTTACTCTTTCAACAGCATCTCAGAGTCCTAAGGATAGAGTTTAATTTCTTTAGTTTGACAGTGAAGCTATTTTATGAAATGTCTCCTATCAAACCTATAGCTTCATCTCCTGATGCTCTTCTACATTTTTCTGTGCCTAAATCACAAAAAGTTTTATATTTCATAATGTACTTTAGATGGTGCGTGTGTGTGTGTGTGCATAAAATATGTAATGGAATATTATATTACTCAGCCATAAAAAAATGAAATCTTACCATCGACAACAACAGGGATAGATCTGGAAGGTATTGTGCTGAGTGTAGTAAGTCAGACAGAAAAAGACAAATATCATGATTTCACTTTTAAATGATATCTAAAGAACAAAATAAACAAACAAAAGAGAAACAGACTCATAGAGACAGAGCAGATTTTGATGGTTGCCTGACGGGAGGAGAGTTGGAGACAGATGAAAAAGGAGATGGGATTAAGAAGTACAAATTGGTTGTTACACAGTAGTTCTGAGAACGTAGGATATAATGTAAGGAATGTAGTCAATAATATTGTAATAACTGTATGATGTCAGATGGGTACCAGATTTATCAAGGTCATAGATGGGAGGGGGTTGGAAGGTAGGGTGAAAAAGGTGAAGGGATTAAGAAATACAAATTGGTATTTGTATATTCTCGAAGTATCATGAGAATATAAAGTAAAGCACAGGGAGTATGGTTACTAATATGGTTATAACTTTGTATAGTGCTGAGTGAGTACTAGATTAGTCAGGGACTCACTTCTTAAATTATATAAATGTATTATATAATTAACCACTATGCTGTATACCTGAAATTAATATGAAATGGTTTTGAGTGTCAACTGTAATTGAAAAATTAAAAAGAGGGAAGAAAGTGAAGAGAAATAAAAGGTTCAGATTTCCAGGTATAAAACATGTAAGTCATGGAGATGTGATGTGCAGCATGGGGAATTTTATCAGTGATGTTGTGTCAAACTGTGTCAGATGATGGCTGGACTTTTCATGGTAATCACTTCTTTAGATATATAAATATTGAATAATTATGGTGTGACCTGAAACTAATAGAATATTGTGTTAGCTATATTTTAATAAAAATCTTTTTTAAAAAGATAGCCACTAATTTCATGTGACTACTGACCAGTCCAAATTAAGATGTAAAATTACACTTAGTACAAAAAAAGGATATAAAATATTGTAATAATTTTTATATTGATACATGTTGAAATGACATTTTTGAACTATTGAGTTAAATATTGAAATTAATTTTTTTTAATGCGGCTACTAGAAAATCTAAAATTACATATATAGCTTATATTGTACTTCTAGTTGGTAGTGCTGACAAATTATGTCTTAGTACAGAGGAGCTTAGGAGTTCAGTTTGGTTGGACAAGGAGCTGCACTTGCATTGTACATTATACAAGATTGAGGAAACATCCTCAATATCAAAGATGTGGGGGTGTTTTTATTTTTTTTATTGTGGTAAAATATACATAACATAAAATTTATCATTTAAACCATTTTTAAGTGTATTGTTGTGGCATTAAGTCTATTCATGTTGTTCTACAGCCATAATTCTCATGTCCAGCTCTTCTGTATCTTCCCCAACTACAACGCTGTACCCACTAAACTCTCACTCTCTGTACCCTTGCTCACTCCAGCCCCAGGCAACCTCCACTGTATTTTCTGTCTTTATGAATTTGACTGCTATAGGTACCTGTGGACTCAGACAGTATATGTCCTTTTGTGACTGGCTTATTTTACTTAGTAGAATGTCTTCAAGGTTCATTCATGTTGTAGCCTATTTTAGAATTTCTTTCCATTGTAAGACTGAATAACATCCTGTTGTATATGTATGCCATATTTGTTTATCCATTCATCTGTGAAAAGACACTTGAGTCAATTCTATCTTTTGACTATTGTGAAAAATGCTGCTATGAACATTCTTTTACATATAGATATGCAGTATTTTTCTGTGTCATACTTGCAAGGCTGCTTTTTTTCACCAATGATTAGTTCTTTACATTGTAGAAAATAATGTAACTTTTTAGAAAAGAATTTTTCCACAGCAGGGCTTGGGAGGAAGGAAATTAGAGCCTCATCACAGAGACTTTTCTTTGTTGCAAAAGCCTGGAAAGTGTTCTGAAATTACCACTTACCTAAATTCTTAGCTGATATATATATATAATTTAAAATGTGTTGTTTCTAAGTAAGTAAACTTTTTAAATATGAAGACACAATTATATAAGGAATGCACTGTTTGAAACTTTTCTGTGTTGGGATTTTTATAAGATACTGCCTAATTCTATGTTCTTTATGCTTTAAATACAGAGCCTTTGAAGAGAAACGAAAAGAACAAGAAGAAAATGAACAGCAGATCAGAGAACAGATACTTCAGCAAAGGAAACAGAGGTTCGAAGAAGCCACCGAGAAATTCCAGCGTGCCCATCTTCCCGCTTCCCAGCGGGGAAGGCCAGGTACCGTGATTTCTGGAGCAATGTGAGGACAAAACTCAAAGCACCTCTGACTTGACTAGACAACAGAATAATAAATTCAGAAACAAAGTGGAAATTTAAACTAAAAAGACGAGTTTGCCTTTTTACTAATAGGACTTTAACCAAATGAAACAGTGCAGTTTGATTTAGGTTTTACTTGGAGAGTATTTTGTTGGCTCTAATAGTAAATTCTGAATGTTCACAGGTTTGATTATACTTCATACTGACAAACTTACCATGTTTTGTCTTTTTAATTTGATTTAATAAAGTAGCTTATTAATAAAAGGAAATTTTGACATTTAGGTTTAGTAAAATAGTGTCATGTTCATTCTGGCATTTATTCACATTTTGGCTCAAATTCCTATTTGAGAGGCTGGCAAAGTAAAAAGGAAGTCTACAGAGAGATATAATCCAACCATCTAAGACCTGGAACCAATTAAGATTTTAAATATGCTTATGGTTGATTCTTTGGTATCCATCTACATTTTGTATGCTTTAAATAGTAACACAGAATTAGCGACAAAATGTCCAAGCTTCAAAAAGCACAGGGACAGGTAGCACCTCTATGTATCCAACAACCATAGATTGGTTGTACTGTGTTGTACTGAGCGCTGGGCTAAGCAGAGATACAAATAAACCTAATTGCACGCTACCATTTAAGATCTCACAGTTTATTGTGGAGATGAGAATAATATAAACAGTGTCAGTAAATGTAATGATAATTGCCATGGTAGCAGAATGTATAACGTACTATGAGAACACAGAGGAAAGAACACTATACCTATATAGGGACATCAAGGACATCATCCCTGGAAAAATGACTTAATTTCAATCTTGAAGAAAGAGCATTTTGCCAGGCAAAGAAAAAGTAAAAATATTCCCAGACAGAAAGAACAGGTTTTGCAAATAAATTATGTATTTCAGTCTATATGAAGCATACAATGAGAAAAGAGAGACGAAAAATGGATATGAGGCTAGAAAAATAAGTTGGGACCAATTCTCAAAGAGCTTTGTATGCCAGGTTAGGAATTTCATCTTTATCTAAAATGCGGTCAACTTAAACTTTTTTAACTGGAACATAAGCCCTTACTGTGTCAGTAAAAGATTGTACTGTGATTAAGGGAGGTGAGTGATACTGCTAAAAGAACAGTACCTTAAATATGATAGGGGTTTATTTTTCTCTCGCATAATATGAAATCCTGAGGTAGGCAACAGAAGCTGGTTTGGTGATTATACAGTGTCACTGGGAACCCAGACTCCTGTCTCTCAGCTCACCCATCCTTACTATGTAGTTGAGTGTTTTCATCCTCATGGTCACATGGACATGGTAGCTGCTTGAGCTCCAGTCATCATGTCAGTGTAAAAGGCAAAAGAGTATAACTCTGGGCTACCTTTAAATTGTTTATATATGTCTGTTTGTATCTAATTGACAACTACATGTACAAGGGAGACTGAAAAAATATTTTTTTTATTATAATACGACTCTATTGCCATTCCTAACAATATAGGATGCATTGCCAAGGAAGAAAGGGAAAATTGATACCAGGTAGGAAACTAGGGGTCTCTGCTACAATTAGATTTGTTTGTTAGAAAGATAATTAGTTACAGCATGGAAGATGGATTGAAGTAGAGATATACTAAAGTAAATAGAGTAGTAGGAGATTATTTTAGTATTTGTGGTAAGAGGTGTTAAACTGCTCAGTGAAAGCACTACTGCACTGGATATGATGATAAGAGGTAATATATTCAGGAGATGAAGTCAGTAGTGGTTAAAGAAAGGCTAGGAAAACAGGAAGTACCCCCAGGACTTAGCACAGACCCTCATACATTTTTATCAACTCAATAAATACTTTTTTAATGAATTAGTTATTTTGGTAGATGATGAGTATTAATCAAGTTTACAAATAAAGGAGGAGAATTGGGTTAGAGGTGTAAAAGATCATTTATTAAGTTTTAAATGCATTGAATTTGAGCTATCTGTGGCTCATTCAAATGGGGAAATTAAATCAACAACTAGAAATATGGGCTGAAATTTAAGAGAAATATATGAAATAGAAATGTATATTTAAGAGACACTAATGAGTAGATATAGAGTTGGCAAATTAAGCCATAGCAAAGATAAGCTAAATAATGACAGACCATAGGTTGAGGATCGACCCTAAAATAGAACCTTTATTCACACTAGTTATTTACTATAGGTAGAGCAAGAAAAACTAGAAGTGGATTTTGAGAATTAGTTATTAAGGAAGCAGATGGGAAACAAAAGCAAACAAAGAAAATAATATATAAGAAGATAAAAAGAAGTTAGTTTTAAGAAAGAGGATGTGGTCAGTGTGTCAAATGCTTCAGAGAAGTAGTCACCACTCATGAATATTATTTGCTCCAAAAAGGTTGCTATCAGAGGGTCTAGGTACAAAAAATCAGGAGTTTTAGCAAAATCAAATGACATACACATCCACATAATAGAATATTATGCAACTAAAAAAAATAATGCGGAAACTCTCTATGGGATAACATGGAAATACCTCCAGCAATGGTAGATTTACTAGGGAGGTTTAAGTTTCAGGAGCCCTCACTCTCATCGCCACTACATCTAATTTTATATTAGTAATTTTGCATTATTTTTTCTTAATGAGGGTCTCCAAGTTGTATAAGCCTTATACTCTCATAAAACCTGGATCTATCCCTGATTTCCATAATATATTGTGAAGTATTAAAACAAGGCCCAGGTCAGTACACATAATATTCTGCCTTCTGTGTGAGAAAAGGGGAAAATTAGAATGTATATTTATATTTGCTTGTATTTGCATAAAGAAACAATGAAGGAGTAAATAAATGACCAATGAGAGCAAAACTTCCAAATATGTGTCACATATATTTTTTTATTTCTGAAGAGCTTACCTTATACAAAATGTTAAATTAATAATTGAAGAAAATTCAGTGCTATCAGCGAAGAACAATGTTATGTATGTAAGACAACTATTTATTTGTCTGTTAGTATAGTTTATTCTCAAATTATGAGTGTTAAACTATAAAGTTTTACCACATATGTGTGATAGCTAATGCTTCCCCTTTCTACAAAGGACAACAGATTGAGGGCTTCAGTGAGGTTAGAAAATTGTTAGAGTGAGAATATTAGGGTAAAAGAATTGGAAGGATTGGAGCTAATGGATTAAATGATATAATAAAGCCCTAATATTTAAAAAAATGTAGGCTTAAATTATCGGTGAATGAAGAGTAGTGACTGGGAGGTCATTAGCTAACTGCAACAAGAAGTTGTAATGGAGGTTGGAAATTGACCTAAGTTAGTTTTAAAGTTAGTTTTTAAGTTCTCTTTGCTAGACAAGTGGTGGGAGTTAAGAAAAACAAGTCTCAGACTATAGACTAGACATTCATTAGTGAAATGTATACGAAACAATTCATAACAGCTTGTTTAGTAAGCTCAATAAAGTCCCAGTTCTCTGCCCTTTTAGGTTCCCTAACTGCTCCTTAAGTGAAAGATCCACTCAGGTGTACATATTCCAGAGGCAGAATTGTGTGCCTTCTGGCATTGGACAATCAGAAATGTTCCTATATTGATATCTGGGTGCAAGACTGATTAGAGATCCAGCCTCAGATGCCATCCACGAGGGTAAAGGGTATAGACCTCCCTAAATTCTTACTGTCTGTTCAAGCAATGGTTGAGAGTGATTAAACTATGTTTAGGAAAATCCACTTGTTTTAAATACCTTTAATTTCAACAAAGAAAGCCCATATTTAATATTCATCAGGCTACTCAACAGGCTATTATTTTCACCAATAAAAACCAATTTTGGACATTAAATATGCTAATTAGAAAGCAGTCAAAATTTATAGCTTGATGGTATCCACTTCGAGAGGATCGGTTCCAGCAAACCATGCCATAACTGTGTATTCTTCACTAGTATCTCATGCTGTTACCCCTTAATTAGGGAAATGGACCATCTCTAAAATTCAAAATTGAGCTAACCCATACATAATAATATAATGGTTTTGCTTAAACATTTTAGAGTAAAAAACAAACATTGTAATAGTGGCAAAGTCTAAGGACATGGGTTTAGTAAAGGAGAAAGGAGGAAAGATAGTTTGGAAGTGTCAATGAAGAGTTAAAAAGTCACCTACCCTCCCTCCAGGGCTTCAGTTATGTGCAGTATGTGATCAGAGGAAAACGACATCTCCACTGAAGAGGGCTTCAGGAGAAGCAATGTCCATAAAAGACAGCTGTGTTTCCCCTCACTTAAGAAGATGAATTAGAGGCTATGCGAAGTAGTAGGTAGATGAATGTCTATATAATGTATGACTTGGAATAAGTCAATTACCTTCACTATTCCTCAGTTTTCTCAGTTGCCAAATAAAGATTCTCCCTAATAGGCCATAGTGAGGATTAAACTTGACAATATTTACAAAGTGCTTAAAAATGTCTATAATGGTAGGTGTTCAGTACATGTGAGCTGGTGTCCTTATAGCTTCCCCTTTACTTCACAAGAATATTTACAAATGTTTTCAGAAACCTTGGAGCTCTGAGATCAGATATAATGGGGTTTGCATGCCAGCGCAGTTTGTTTGGGGGTTTTCCTGATAAATATTCTTAAAATTGGTGATGAGAACTCTGAGGTGACAGTTTCTCTTTGGGGAATTAGATATTTAAATTTAACTACTTAGACTATTCTAAGAAATATTTTCTTTTTACCAGAGTTTTAAAGTAGCATTTTATCATTGACCAATTAAATTATACATAAAGAAATCATTGGTGATGAAGTGCTTCTGTACTATCTGATCTTTCTTTCTTGTGCCCTTAGTTTTTCAAAAAACAGCTCCTCCATTAGAAGAGGCCCTCAAGCAAATTCAAGAATCCAACTTAAAATCAAAAGTGAACTTTCCCTCTTCCCACAGACCATCAATAAACTGGAGGTAAACAATTTATGATTATTATGTCTGATTATTATACATACTAATTAAATAGCTTTCTAGTTGCTGCGTTTGTAGGCCTTTTCTTTTTTTTTTTTTAATTCATTTTTATTGTTAGACTTTGTAGGCCTTTTCATCATCTACTTCTCACTTCTGTTTCAGTTACTGTTTTATTTTCATAGACTGAATTAAGGTAGAGTGGACTATAAATCACTTAAAGAATAAGGCAAAATTTCAATTGTCTTTGAAATTACAATACTGTTCATTTTGACTAATGTTCTACGGAAACTATCATCAAAACTATTTTAAAATAATGATATTGGTTATTCATCTTTAAGGTAAAAAATTTGTGCTGAATTGTAGTGATATAAATTTAGGTAAAAGAGTTAACTCTAAGGTAGAAATGGGTTTTTCCTAACAGAAAATCAGTGTGCCCTGTAATACAGTTTAAATCCTACTAGTCATCCAAGGGCACAGACCTCGAAAGTTATCCCAGTTACATTGGTCCACGGAGAAGAACCAATTTTGTTGACTTTACTCACATATAGATATAGATAAGATCACACAGACAGTATAAATAAGATTTACACAGAGAGTATGTATGGACAGATAAGCACGAAAGAGGGTCACATAATTCTCAAAAATTCTTGGGAGTTCCCTGATGGTGTAGTGGCTTAAGGCTTCGGCGCTGGCGCTGTCAGCGCTGCGGCCTGGGTTCGATTCCCAGCCAGGGAGCTACCCACATACCAAAAAGCAAAAAAAAAAAAAAAAAAAAATTCTAGCATACAAAGGACAAATAAAAAAGAGCTCAAGAAAGACCCTGAGAAGGAACAGACAAGTGGGAAAATAACCAGGAAAGCATGATGATGGTCTGGAAACCAAAGGAATTAAAGTCAGGAAAGGTAACAGTCAAGAGTGTCTATTTTTGCGAATTATTAGGTCACTTAGTTAATCACTAGCAAAATCAGAACATTGAAGTAGTAGAGGTGGAAGCCAAACAGCAGTGCATTTGAGAACAAGTAGAAGTGTAGAATGCTTATGGAAAAGCTTGTCTGGAAGGGAAGATACAGGCAGAGGGGTTTTAGGGCCCAAGGGGAAGTTAGAGGATAAAAAATGCCAAAGCATTTCATGAGAAGTAATGTGCACTTTTGTATACAGGTTATTTCACACTCAGATTTTGTTTTTTTCATCTATTGGTTCTTACCGTTAGTGTTATCCAATATTTTTAATAAAAAGCTTTGTTCTATGAATGAAAGGATAGCCATTTTTGTTCGTGTACAGTTTCTTAAAGGCTTAGAAGAGGTAAAGTATCAGAACAACTTTGATTTCTCTGTAGCAAACAAACATGTAGTAATCATTATACCAGATCTGTGCTAGTTCCCTTAAATAGCATGCAAGGTCTGTCCGCAAAGTATCCAGCCATGTAATATGAAAAATAAGGCATTTATGGCTGGATTTTTTCTGGACAGCCCTCATACATCATCTTTGTTTTATGAGAAATTATCTTTATTCTAAATTAGAATACATAGTTTTCATATTGTTATTGTAACATACTATATTATTGTAATATACTGTTATCACTGTGACTTCATGATATCTATATCTACCTACATATACACATACACATAAATGTTAGGTATTGGGAAAACAACAAATATATACAATTTATAGAGAGAACACTGGTTTATTTACAAAAAAGTTTAACTTTTCTCCACAGATAACTAACAATATTAAAGACTGTGTGAGAAATTGCTCCATAAACTATAAAATGCTGTACAAATATGAGATGTTAAAATACTAAGGATCAGGTGTTAGGTTAATAGAAATATTTATATATACTATTTATCACAAATATAATTAAGCTGCAAATGTTGATACACTATAGTTACCTTAAAAATACATTTTCTGTGGAAAATAAACCTAAAATGTTTTGAGGAATAAATACAGTCATGCACCACTTAACGACTGGGATTCATTCTGAGAAATGTGTAGTTAAGTGATTTCATCATTGTGCAAATATTATGGAGTGTTTTTACTCAAACCTCTAGGTAGTATAACCTACTACACATCTAGACCATGTGCTATACCTATTGCTCCTAGGGTACAAGCCTGTTACTATATACAGAACACTGTTTTACAGCAAATTATTTTTATAAGTAGAAAGAATACACTCAAAAATGATAAAAAGTATAATATCATAAAAACATAAACCAGTAACATAGTTATTTATTATCATTATTAAGGATGATGCACTGTACATAATTGTGTCTGCTGTACTTTTTCAGGACTGGCAGTGTGTGGGATTTTTTACACCAACATCACCACAAACATGTGAGGAATGCATTAGGCTAAGGTGACACAATGACTAGATAATAGGAATCTTCAATTCCATAATAATCTTATAGGACCACAGTCATATATGTAGTCTGTCGCTGACCAGAGCATTGTTATGCAGCACATGACTATAATGCCAAGAAACAGGGAGCTTCCAAATTAATGGAGGTATATGGGTACCCATAAACAATTGTTCTCATATGGAAAATTTTAACGGTAGATAAAAATTATTTAAGATGTTGTTAATGTGGTCATCTAAACAAGGAAAAGTTGTATGAAGAAATGGAAGGCATTCAAAGTTTAAACCTCAAGAAAAATCAGAGAGTGTGTTTATATGAAAATTGAAGCCACCTTAGGAAATAATGAGATATGAATGTTAATAAGAAATTAACATTAAAAATGTCAGTAATCAGCCTTGCATCACATCGAAATCCTTATCACAAAGATAATATACTTGACCCTTCTGGCAAACATAGGGTAAAGGAAGCTATATTTTCTCCCATATTAAATTTTTATACTTTGTAATAATGTTGTTAGATATCTATCTCCAATATCCATGTATTTGTGTTAAGACCATCTTTTCTAAACAACATGCTACCCTGAGCAATCTGACCAGAGCTAAGTAGTGGTCTATTTGACCTCTGTTTGCCCTTTGTGCTTTAAACCGGGCTCTCTAGCCTATATTCATTATCTGTCTGACTATCAGACTTCTGGGAAGTAAAAGTATTCTAAAAGCAAGGAATGAAAACAGGGAACCTGAATAAGCTATTTATAGTTCTCAGCTTGTGTGTGAGCACACTGGTTGATCAGAAAAAGATCATACATCAACCCTAAGGACAAAAACGAATATGAATCAAAAGCCTAGAGGCAGCCCAATAAACAACAAAAAAAGTCTTAATAAGGCTCTCTACCTGCTGTCAAATGCTTTTTCCACCTGTGCAGATCTAGTCCTGCCTGTCCGGCTATCTCCACACCTGATCCCTACTTACCTGATCAGCCGTCTCCTTCATGGGCCCCAATGCTATCCCACCATTCCCCAGTTCTTCCTAGCTACCCAACTGTTTCTCCTCCACGCCAGCTGCATTCCCTGCCTGCCCGTCCATCTGTTCCCTCTGCTCCTCCTAAGACCTTTCTACCAGCCCCGTTATTGTCCTACCCAATCAAATATCTTCCTCACCCTCCAGCCCCAGTTACTCCCAGCTTTTCTAGCAGTTTTCCTTTTCTACCAGCCCCTTCTGGCCCACCTGACCACCTACCCGACCCACCTCAAAGTTCTCTGATCATTCCAGATTCTGACACACAGAGCAAGTTGTTTCATAAAACCTTCAGACCCAAATGTGTCCTTCCAGCACAGCGTTGTGCCCCAGCCACTCTAACGCCCGCCCTTGTTCGTCGTTCCCTTCCAGCTCAACTGGTTGCTTCCCCAACCCCTTTGGAAGCTTTCCCTGTTTTGAAGCCTTCCGTTTTATCCAGTCATCCCCCTCATCAACCAGTCCCCCCTCTTTCTTGTGTCACCCCATTGCCTAAACCTCCTCCTGCTAGCTTAGATCTTTTTCAGCCCGCCCAGCAGTCTCTTCCACGAATCACAACGCTGTCCAATCCGCTCCAGACCTTTGCAGACCATCCACCTGCCTCAGTCCTCTCCCATCCCCCTCCCTGTCACTCTCCATCCTCTTCATCTTCATCTTCTGTTTCTACATCCTCTTCATCCTCTATACATTTCCCTTCCTCTTCACCCATTCTTGCCTCTCCTTCATCTTCCTCTTCCACCCCTCCATCCTTGCCTCTCTCACCTATCCCTCTTTTTCCCTCACCCTTGCATTCATCTCCCTCTCCATGTTTGCTTCCAACTTATTTAGATTTTCCCTCTCCAGTTCCCCCTGTTTCTTCTTCCTTTCCCCCCATGCTTCATTCTTCCTATCTCTCTACCTCCCCATCTCCTTTTACTCCTGTCTATCCCTTCAATCCTCCTTACTGGGGGAAGAAAGTAGAGAAGAGAAGAAAGCAAGTGGAGTAGTGAAGAAAGAAATAGAGAAGAAAAAATTGAGAGACTGCAACTTTAAAGGTAAATAAATTGAGTTTATTAGATACTTTGTAGATTTAGCAATATTTTGTTTGGGGAGGGTGATTGAAGGGGAAGGAACGTGTAAGGGTAGGAAAGCCTAAAAGGAAGAGGGAGAAATACCCTTTTAATGTTCAGGAACTTGTGTTAAATAACTTCTTGCTCTCCCTGATCTCCCTGTGATCTCAAAAGGCTAGTCAGGAATCTAGTACTCATCAACCCTGACTGTTCCAGTTTGTCCAAATAAAGATATATATGGGTATTGGAGATAGGTATGTGTCACATGTGTCACCTTCCAAAACATTTTTATAATTATTAACTTGGATAATTCAAGTGAATTAAGAATAAATGCCCTTGGGATTCACACCAATGGTCCCAGTGCAACAGCATTCAGCTTTTTATATCCACCTCATCCCCATTCCATCCCCACCCTCAAATCTTCCTTTGTTCTTTGCTTTTCACTTTGCATATATGCTGAAATATAACATGCTGTAAGTTTCCAGAAGATGCAAAATTCCAAGAGCAGATGGCGTCATCTCATGATAATTTGGTGGTGGCATTTTCACACACTGAAAGTAGACTACATTAAAGTTACCCCTTCTGTTGCATGAAAACCATGCTTATGAATGTGATACTACTGAAAACAAATGTGTACACTCTCCTCCATGGAGTAAGATCTAAGCATCCAAACCTAATAAAGTAGGATGGAAATCTCTGCCTACTCTGAGAAGTAACATTCATCTTTTCTATCTGCCTGAATCTTCAACCAACTCTGTTATGGTTATGGGAATACCTACCAGCACGACATCAACTCAGAACTAAGAGTAATGAAGATTATTATTACTATCCAGATAGGAGTGCTCTTAAAGAACTGAGGATTAACTCTATACATGTATGAGAATTCCTTCTATATCTGTCCTAAACAATAGAGGAATAAGATTTCACATTCAAATCCATGAGTAATTGGGCATTCTTACGTGAAGGTGGAGTGCTTTATTAGAACTGAAATCTCATAACCATTTTTATTCTACTACTGACTGCCTTAAAGTCCCATTCTAATATGTCTCATATCTCTCCAATATCCTTATATGTGATTATCTGGACACATGTGCACACACACACACACACATACACACACACTATATAATTGTGTCATTTATATAATACATATATAAAAAGAAGTTAACTTTATTTAAATGTACTAAACATTTTTTATGTATGGTTCACAGAGCTATAGATAGTGCCTTGTCCTCATCGCTGTCAAAAAATGATCCAAAGCATCAGAAAGATGTCTTATCCAAAATCAATTGTAATAAAGAAATGAAGGAAAACAGCAGGACAAACTTGGCTACTAACAAAGATGTGTTCCAGCTTAAACTGATGGAAACTCAGAAACTTCTAGAAGATCAGCATCTAAGCAGTTTGCAGGTATGAAACTACAAGTGTTATTAATATTTTAATATTTAGTAATAATTTTGTCCCATTTTTGCAGTGTCCTTCACTAAAGAAATGGATGTAGGCTATAAAAGAGAATGTGAATCAGCACAAATTCAACAGATACTTGAAAAAATAATTTTTTGGTTTTTTTCCTTACCTTGTATTCATTTTTCTCTCTATTTCCTCTATTCTTCTTTTTCCACCTCATATTTAGAGAAATATGGTTTATGAATGTTATTTTCTGACATACATGAAAGTTATTCAAAAGTACAATGTAATGTAAGTATCACTGTTAGAGATTGGATTATAAAAAGCAACCTAAAGGGGTTCCCTGGTGGTGTAGTGGCTAGGCTTTGGTGCTCTCAAAGTCATGGCCTGGGTTCGATTCCCAGCCCAGGAACTACCAAAAAAATGCAACCTGAAAATTATAATTCATGTGGACATTAGGTTCTTAATGAAAATAAGGCACAATTAACTAGAAATGGGTTTCTGTTCTATCTGTTAGGACATTTACTTTGTTATTTTCCACCAGTAAATGGTATTTCAGCTGATTTTCCTAAAATGTTCATGCACTTTATTTTTCATGAGTAATTATACATATTTATGAGATTGTGGTTGGCTGATATCAAGATTAAATTCATAACCTTGGCCTGCTTCATTAAATAAACAATAGTGGCAAGGCTAAAAAAAGCAAAGGCTAGGATAAAGTGTCTTCCTGCTATAAACAAGTATAATTCTGAATAAAATATATGAAACAGAAGTTTTTAGACATTAGACAATAGGCAGCACAGACTATGACCTTGGAAAA